>CM038677.1:494480314-494580924 GCA_021605205.1 Aegilops longissima | reverse complement strand
CCTAGCATATTATTATTAAGAAAATTACCATGGTATTTAAGACTCTCAAAATAATCTAAGTGAAGCATGAGAGATCAATAGTTTCTTTAAAATAAATCCACCACCGTGCTCTAAAAGATATAAGTGAAGCACTAGAGCAAAACTATATAGCTCAAAAGATATAAGTGAAGCACATAGAGTATTCTAACAAATTCCAATTCATGTATGGATCTCTCAAAAGGTGTGTACAGCAAGGATGATTGTGGTAAACTAAAAAGCAAAGACACAAATAATACAAGATGCTCCAAGCAAAACACATATCATGTAGTGAATAAAAATATAGCTCCAAGTAAAGTTACCGATGGAAGTGGACGAAAGAGGGGATGCCTTCCGGGGCATCCCCAAGCTTTGACTTTTTGGTGTCCTTGGATTATCTTGGGGGTTCCATGGGCATCCCCAAGATTAGGCTCTTGTCACTCCTTGTTCCATAATCCATCAAAAGATTTCACCCAAAACTTGAAAACTTCACAACACAAAACTCAACAGAAATCTCGTGAGCTCCGTTAGCGAAAGAAAACAAAAGACCACTTCAAGGTACTGTAATGAACTCATTCTTTATTTATATTGGTGTTAAACCTAATGTATTCCAACTTCTCTATGGATTATAAACTATTTTACTAGCCATAGATTCATCAAAATAAGCAAACAACACACAAAAAACAGAATCTGTCAAAAAAAGAACAGTCTGTAGTAATATGTAACTAACGCAAACTTCTTTAACTCAAAGAATTCAGCCAAAATAGGATGATCTAGGAAATTTGTTTATTGATCCGCAGCAATTGGAATCACTATTTTATCACATTCTGGTGATTTTTAACAATTGTTTTCGTGGACCGAAAGTTTCTGGAAATTACAGCAAGATCAAATAACTATTATCCAACAAGATCCTATAGGTTTAACTTGGCACAAACACTAATTAAAACATAAAACCACATCTAAACAGAAGGTAGATGGATTATTTATTCCTAAACAGAAACAAAAATAAAAACTAAAAATAAAATTGGGTTGCCTCCCAACAAGCGCTGTCGTTTAACGCCCCTAGCTAGGCATAAAGCAAGGATAGATCTAGGTATTGCCATCTTTGGTAGGCAATCCATAAGTGGCTCTCATAATAGATTAATATGGTAATTTTATTTTCTTCCTAGGGAAGTGTTACATGCCTTTCTTTAATGGGAATTGGAATCTAATATTCCCCTCCTTCATATCAATGATTGCACCAGTCGTTCTAAGGAAAGGTCTACCAAGAATAATAGGACATGAAGGATTGCAATCTATATCAAGAACGATAAAATCTACGGGCACATAATTCCTATTTGCAACAATAAGAACATCATTAATTATTCCCATAGGTTTCTTAATAGTGGAATCCGCAAGGTGCAAGTTTAAAGAGCAATCATCAAAATCACGAAAATCTAGCAGATCACGCAAAGTTTTGGGAATAGTTGAAACACTAGCACCCAAATCACATAAAGCATAAATTTCATGATCCTTAATCTTAATTTTAATAGTTAGTTCCCACTCATCATAAAGTTTTCTAGGGATAGAGACTTCCAACTCAAGTTTTTCCTCATAAGATTGCATCAAGGCATCAACAATATGTTTGGTAAACGCCTTATTTTGACTATAAGCATTCGGAGAATTTAGCACGGATTGCAACAAGGAAATACAATCAATTAAAGAGCAACTTTCATAATTAAATTCCTTGAAATCCAAAATAGTGGGTTTAGCAACATCTAGGATTTTACTTTCTTCAATCCCACTTTTATCAATTTTAGTATCAAGATTTAAAAACTCCAAATTTTTGGAACGCCTTCTAGGAAAAGGTGGATCATATTCAGTCTCATCATTATCAAGATTCAATAAAGCAGCATTGATTTCACAAGATTCAGTATTGGCAAGAGGAGCAATCGAAGTGCTAAGGAAATCATTATTGTTGGTATTGGTAAAGTCACACAATTTGGTATTACCTTGAGCCATAGTGACAAGCAAGCAATCCGACACACGAGCAAAAAGCGAACGAGAAAAAGGCAAACGGGAAAGAGAGGGTGAATAAAACGGCAAGGGTGAAGTGTGGGAGAGGAAAACGAGAGGCAAATGGCAAATAATGTAATGCGGGAGATAAGGGATTGTGATGGGTACTTGGTTTGTTGACTTTTGCTTAGACTCCCCAGCAACGGCGCCAGAAATCCTTCTTGCTATGTCTTGAGCTTGCGTTGGTTTTCCCCGAAGAGGAGAGGATGATGCAGCAGAGTAGCGTAAGTATTTCCCTTAGTTTTTGAGAACCAAGGTATCAATCCAAGAGGAGGCTACGCGAAGAGTCTCGTACCTGCAAAAGCAAATAACTCCTCGCAACCAACGCGAAAAGGGTTGTCAATCCCTTCACGGTCACTTACGATAGTGAGATCGATAGAGATGATAGATAATATTTTGGTATTTTGGTATAAAGATGCAAAGTAAAATAAAAGGCAAAGTAAAAAGCAAAGCAATAATAAAGCGTAGGAAGATTAATATGATGAGAATAGAACCGGGGCCATAGATTTCACTAGTGGCTTCTCTCAAGAGCATAAGTATTTTACGGTGGGTGAGCAATTCTTGTTGAGCAATTGATGAATTGAGCATAGTTATGAGAGTATCTAGGTATGATCATGTATATAGGCATCACATTCGAGACAAGTAGACCGACTCCTGCCTGCATCTACTACTATTACTCCACTCATCGACCGCTATCCAGCATGCATCTAGAGTATTAAGTTAATGAAAACAGAGTAACGCCTTAAGCAAGATGACATGATGTAGAGGGATAAATTCATGCAATATGATAAAACCCCATCTTGTTATCCTCGATAGCAACAATACAATACATGCCTTGCTGCCCCTCATCCTTTGGGAAAGGACACGCAAGATTGAACCCAAAGCTAAGCACTTCTCCCATTGCAAGAACTACCAATCTAGTTGGCCAAACCAAGCGGATAATTTGAAGAGACTTGCAAAGATAACCAATCATACATAAAAGAATTCACAGAAGATTCAAATATTGCTCATAGATAATCTTGATCATAAACCCGCAATTCATCGGTCTCAACAAACACACCGCAAAAACAAGATTACATCAAATAGATCTCCACGTGAGAGGGGGAGAACATTGTATTGAGATCCAAAAAGAGAGAAGAAGCCATCTAGCTACTAACTATGGACCAGAAGGTCTGAAGTAAACTACTCACACTTCATCGGAGAGGCTATGATGATGATGTAGAAGCCCTCCATGGTGGATTCTCCTTCCGTGAACTCCTAACAGGCCCCAAGATGGGATCTCGTGGATCTGAGAAAGTTGCGGCGATGGAATTAGGTTTTGGCTCCGTATCTCGATCTGTTGAAGTGCGTGGGTATATATAGGAGGAAGGAGTACGTCGGTGGAGCTTCGGCGGGCCCACGAGGCAGGGGGTGCGCCCTCCACCCTCGTGGCCGCCTCCCTCCTTTCTTGACCAAGGGCCCAAGTCTCCTGGATCTTATCTGATGATAAAATCACGTTCCCGAAGATTTCATTCCATTTGGACTCCATTTGATATTCCGTTTCTTCGAAACACTGAAATAGGCAAAAAACAGCAAATCTGGGCTGGGCCTTCGGTTAATAGGTTAGTCCCAAAAGTAATATAAAAGTGGAAAATAAAGCCCAATATGGTCCAAAACAGTAGATAATATAGCATGGAGCAATCAAAAATTATAGATACGTTGGAGACGTATCAGCCGCCACCCCTCCCCTAGGGAACCCTAGGGCGCCTCCTCCACCCCCTTCCCTGGTGCAGCCCCTCCCTCCTCCAACTCTTCCTTCTCCGTAGAGCTTGGCGAAGCCCTGCAGGAATACCACAAGCTCCACCACCACGCCATCGTGATGCCGGAGTTCTCCCTCAACTTCTCCTCTCCCTTTGCTGGATCAAGAAGGAGGAGACGTCCCCGGGCTGACGTGTGTTGAACGCGGAGGTGCCGTCCGTTCGGCACTTGGATCAGATCTTTCGCGATTTGAATTGCCGCGAGTACGACTCCATCAACCGCGTTCTTGTAACACTTCCGCTTAGCGATCTTCAAGGGTATGAAGATGCACTCCCTATCTCTCGTTGCTAGCATCTCCTAGATTGATCTTGGTGACACGTAGGAAAAATTTGAATTATTGCTACGTTCCCCAGCAGTGGCATCATGAGCTAGGTCTGTCGTTGATTCTATGCTGCAGTAGAACACAAAGTAGTTGTGGGCGATGATTTGGTCAATTTGCTTGCCGTTACTAGTCTTATCTTGATTCGGCGGCATTGTGGGATGAAGCGGCCCGGACCGACCTTACACGTACGCTTACGTGAGACAGGTTCCACCGAATGACATGCACTTGATGCATAAGGTGGCTAGCGGGTGTCTGTCTCTCCTACTTTAGTCGGATCGGATTCGATGAAGAGGGTCCTTATGAAGGGTAAATAGCAATTGGCATATCACCGTTGTGGGTTTTGCGTAGGTAAGAGACGTTCTTGCTAGAAACCCATAGCAGCCACGTAAAACATGCAACAACAATCAGAGGACGTCTAACTTGTTTTTGCAGGGTATGCTATGTGATGTGATATGGCCAAAAGGATGTGATGAATTAAATATATATGTGATGTATGAGATTAATCATGTTCTTGTAATAGGAATCATGACTTGCATGTCGATGAGTATGACAACTGGCAGGAGCCATAGGAGTTGTCTTAATTTATTGTATGACCTGCGTGTCAATGAAAAATGCCATGTAATTACTTTACTTTATTGCTAACTTTTAGCCATAGTAGTAGAAGTAATAGTTGGCGAGACAACTTCATGAAGACACGATGATGGAGATCATGGTGTCATGCCGGTGACGAAGGTGATCATGCCACGCCTCGAAGATGGAGATCAAAGGCGCAAGATGATATTGGCCATATCATGTCACTTTATGATTTGCATGTGATGTTTGTCATGTTTACATCTTATTTGCTTAGAACGACGGTAGCATAAATAAGATGATACCTCGCTGAAATTTCAAGAAAGTGTTCCCCCTAACTGTGCACCGTTGCGAAGGTTCGTTGTTTCGAAGCACCACGTGATGATCGGGTGTGATAGATTCTAACGTTCGCATACAACGGGTGTAAGCTAGATTTACACATGCAAAACACTTAGGTTGACTTGACGAGCCTATCATGTACAGACATGGCCTCGGAACACAAGAGACCAAAAGGTCAAACATGAGTCGTATAGTAGATACAATCAACATGAAGATGTTCACCGATGATGACTAGTCCGTCTCACGTGATGATCGGACACGGCCTAGTTGACTCAAATCATGTATCACTTAGATGACTAGAGGGATGGCTATCTAAGTGGGAGTTCATTAAATAATCAGATGAACTTAATTATCATGAACATAGTCAAAAGGTCTTTGCAAATTATGTCGTAGCTTACGCTTTAGTTCTACTGTTTAAGATATGTCCCTAGAGAAAATTTAGTTGAAAGTTGATAGTAGAAATTATGCGGACTGGGTCTGTAAACTGAGGATTATCCTCATTGCTGCGTAGAAGGCTTATGTCCTTAATGCACCGCTCAGTGCGCTGAACCTCGAGCGTCGTCTTTAGATGTTGCGAAACATCTGACATACACGTTTTGATGACTACGTGATAGTTCAGTGCGTAATGCTAACGGTTTAGAATTGTGGCACCTAAGACGGTTTTGAAACGTCGCAGAACATATGAGATGTTCCAAAGACTGAAATTGGGATTTCAGACTAGTGCCCACGTCAAGAGGTATGAGACCTCTGACAAGTTTCTTAAGCCTGCAAACTAAGGGAGAAAAGCTCAATCATTGAACATGTGCTCAGATTGTCTGAGTACTACAATCACTTGAATCGAGTGGGAGTTAATCTTCCAGATGAGATAGTGATGGTTCTCCATAGTCACTGCCACCAAGCTATTAAAGCTTCGTGATGAACTATAACATATCAGGGATAGACATGATGATCCTTGAGCAACCCGCGATGTTTGACACCGCGAAAGTAGAAACCAAGTAGGAGCATCAATTGTTGATGGTTAGTAAAACCACTATTTTCAAGAAGGGCAAGGGAAAGAAGGGATACTTCATGAAACGGCAAATCAGTTGCTGCTCTAGTGAAGAAACCCAAGGTTGAACCCAAACCCGAGACTAAGTGCTTCTATAATGAGGGGAACGGTCACTGAAGCAGAACTACCCTAGATACTTGGTAGATGAGAAGGCTGGCAAGGTCGACAGAAGTATTTTGAATATACGTTATATTATTGTGTACTTTACTAGTACTCCTAGTAGCACCAGGGTAATAAATACCGGTTCGGTTGCTAAGTGTTAGTAACTCGAAATAAAAGGCTGCGGAGACTAGCTAAAGGTGAGATGGCGATATGTGTTGGAAGTGTTTCCAAGGTTGATGTGATCAAACATCGCACGCTCCCTCTACCATCGGGATTGGTATTAAACCTAAATAATTGTTATTTGGTGTTTGCGTTGAGCATAGACATGATTGGATTAAGTTTATCGCAATACGGTTATTCGTTTAAGGAGAATAATGGTTACTCTGTTTATTTGAATAATACCTTCAATGGTCTTGCACCTAAAATGAATGGTTTATTGAATCTCGATCATAGTGATACACATGTTCATGCCAAAAGATATAAGATAGTAATGATAGTACCACATACTTGTGGCACTGCCATTTGAGTCATATTGGTATAAAACGCATGAAGAAGCTCCATGGTGAGGGATCTTTGGACTCACTCGTTTTCAAAAAGATTGAGACATGCAAACCATGTCTATTGGTAGATATGCATGAAGAAACTCCATACAGATGGATCATTTGGACTCGCTTGATTTTGAATCACTTGAGACATGCAAATCATACCACATGGGCAAGATGACTGAAAGGCCTCGTTTTCAGTAAGATGGAACAAGAAAGCAACTCGCTGGAAGTAATACATTTTGATGTGTGCAGTCCAATGAGTCTTGAGGCACGCTTGATGGATATCATTATGTTCTTACTTCACAGATGATTTGAGTAGATGCTGAGTATATTTACTTGATGAAACACAAGTCTGAATTATTGAAAGGTTCAAGTAATTTCAGAGTGAAGTTGAAGATCATCGTGACAAGAGGATAAAATGTCTATGATATGATCATAGAGATGAATATTTGAGTTACGAGTTTGGCACACAATTAAGACATTGTGGAAATTGTTTCACAACTAATACCGCCTGGAACACCATAGTGTGATGGTGTGTCCGAACATCATAACTGCACCCTATTGGATATGGTGCATACCATGATGTCTCTTATCGAATTACCACTATCGTTTATGGGTTAGGCATTAGAGACAACCGCATTCACTTTAAATAGGGCACCACGCAATTCCGTTGAGACGACACCTTATGAACTATGGTTTAGAGAAACCTAAGCTGTCATTTCTTAAAAGTTTGGGGCTGCGACGCTTATGTGAAAAAGTTTCAGGCTGATAAGCTCGAACCCAAAGCGGATAAATGCATCTTCATAGAATACCCAAAACAATTGGGTATACCTCCTATTTCAGATCCGGAAGCAAAAGTGATTGTTTCTAGAAACGGGTCCTTTCTCGAGGAAAAGTTTCTCTCGAAAGAATTGAGTGGGAGGATGGTGGAGACTTGATGAGGTTATTGAATCGTCACTTCAACTAGTGTGTAGCAGGGCACAGGAAGTTGTTCATGTGGCACCTACACCAATTTAAGTGGAAGCTTATGATAGTGATCATGAAACTTCGGATCAAGTCACTACCAAACCTCGTAGGTCGACAAGGATGCGTACTACTTCAGAGTGGTACGTAATCCTGTCCTGGAAGTCATGTTGCTAGACAACAATGAACTTACGAGCTATGGAGAGGCGATGATGGGCCCGGATTCCGACGAATGGCTCGAGGCCATAAAAATTCGAGAGAGGATCCATGTATAAAACCAAAGTATAGACTTTGGAAGAACTACTTGATGGTCATAAGGCTGTTGGGTGCAGATGGATTTTAAAAGGAAGACGGACAATGATGGTAAATGTCACCATTAAGAAAGCTCGACTTATCGTTAAGATGTTTTCCGACAAGTTCAAGGAGTTGACTACGATGAAACTCTCTTACTCGTAGGCGATGCTAAGAGTCTGTTGGAATTATATTAGCAGTTACTGCATTATTTATGAAATCTTGCAGATAGGATGTCAAAACATTGTTTCCTCGACGATTTTCTTGAGGAAAGGTTGTATGTGATACAACCAGAAGGTTTTGTCAATCCTGAAATATGCTAACAAGTATGCAAAGCTCCAACAATCCTTGTAAGGACTGGAGTAAGCATCTTGGAGTTGGAATGTACGCTTTGATGAGATGATCAAAGATTTTGGGTTTATACAAAGTTTATGAGAAACTTGTATTTCCAAAGAAGTGAGTGGGAGCACTATAGAATTTTTGATGAGTATATGTTGTTAACATATTGTTGATCAGAAATGATGTAGAATTTCTGGAAAGCATACAGGGTTATTTGAAAAGTGTTTTTCAATGTAAAACCTGGATTAAGCTACTTGAACATTGAGCATCAAGATCTATAAGGATAGATAAAAAACGCTTAATAGTACTTCCAAATGAATACATACCATGACAAGATTTTGAAGGAGTTCAAAATAGATCAGCAAAGAAGGAGTTCTTGGCTGTGTTACAAGGTGTGAGTATTGAGTAAGACTCAAGACCTGACCACGGCAGAAGAGAGAGAAAGGACGAAGGTCGTCCCCTATGCTTTAGACGTAGGCTCTACAGTATGCTATGCTGTGTACCGCACCTGAAGTGTGCCTTGCCATGAGCCGGTCAAGGGGTACAAGAGTGATCCAGGAATGGATCACATGACAACGGTCGAACTTATCCTTAGTAACTAGTGGACTAAGGAATTTTCTTGATTATGGAGGTGGTAAAAGAGTTCGTCTTAAAGTGTTACGTCGATGCAAACTTTGACACTAATCCGGATGACTCTGAGTAGTAAACCGGATTCGTATAGTAGAGCAGTTGTTTGGAATAGCTCCAAGTAGCGTGTGGTAGCTGCATCTACAAGATGACATAGAGATTTGTAAAGCACACACGGATCTGAAAGGTCCATACCCGTTGACTAATAACCTCTCTCACAAGCGAGATATGAACAAATCCCATGGGTGTTGGATTCATTACAATCACATAGTGATGTGAACTAGATTATTGACTCTAGTGCAAGTGGGAGACTGTTGGAAATATGCCCTAGAGGCAATAATAAAATGGTTATTATTGTATTTCCTTGTTCATGATAATTGTCTATTGTTCATGCTATAATTGTATTAACTGGAAACCGTAATACATGTGTGAATACATAGACCACAACATGTCCCTAGTAAGCCTCTAGTTGACTAGCTCGTTGATCAATAGATGGTTATGGTTTCCTGACCATGGACATTGGATATCATTGATATCGGGATCACATCATTAGGAGAATGATGTGATGGACAAGACCCAATCCTAAGCATAGCACAAGATCGTGTAGTTCGTTTGCTAGAGCTTTTCTAATGTCAAGTATCATTTCCTTTGACCATGAGATTGTGCAACTCCGGATACCGTAGGAGTGCTTTGGGTGTATCAAGCGTCTGGCGTAATCGGGTGACTATAAAGGTGCACTACAGGTGTCTCCGAAAGTGTCTGTTGGGTTGGCACGAATCGAGATTGGGATTTGTCACTCCGTATGATGGAGAGGTATCTCTGGGCCCACTCGGTAATGCATCATCATAATGAGCTCAATGTGACTAAGGAGTTAGCCACGGGATCATGCATTACGGAACGAGTAAAGAGACTTGCCGGTAACAAGATTGAACGAGGTATGGGGATACCGACTATCGAATCTCGGGCAAGTAACATACCGATAGACAAAGGGAATTGAATACAGGATTGATTGAATCCCTGACATCGTGGTTCATCCGATGAGATCATCATGGAACATGTGGGAGCCAACATGGGTATCCAGATCCTGCTGTTGGTTATTGGTCGCAGAACGTCTCGGTCATGTCTGCATGGTTCCCGAACCCGTAGGGTCTACACACTTAAGGTTCGGTGATGCTAGAGTTGTTATGGGAAATAGTATGTGGTTACCGAAGGTTGTTCAGAGTCCCGGATGAGATCCCGGACGTGACGAGGAACTCCGGAATGGTCCGGAGGTGAAGATCGATATATTGGACGAAGGGTATTGGAGTCCGGAATTGTTCTGGGAGTACCGGGTGGCGACCAACGTGACCGAAAGGTGTTTCGAAGGCCCCGACAAGCGTTGGGGGCCTTATGGGCCAAGGGGAGGGGGCACATCAGCCCACTAAGGGGCTGTGCGCCCCTCCCACCCCATCTCACGTAACGTGGAGAGGTGGGGGCGCCTCCCTTAGGGCAGCCACCCCTCCCGGCTTGGGGGGCAAGTTTCCTAGGGGTGGGGGCGCCCAAACCCATCTAGGGTTTCCCCTGTGGCCGCCACCCCTCCCCTAGGGAACCCTAGGGTGCCTCCTCCACCCCCTTCCCCCTATATATAGTGAGGGAGAGAGAGGGCAGCCGCACCCCTTCCCTGGCGCAGCCCCTCCCTCCTCCAACTCTTCCTTCTCCTCCGTAGAGCTTGGCGAATCCCTGCAGGAATACCACAAGCTCCACCACCATGCCATCGTGCTGCCAGAGTTCTCCCTCAGCTTATCCTCTCCCTTTGCTGGATCAAGAAGGAGGAGACGTCCCCGGGCTGTATGTGTGTTGAACGCGGAGGTGCCGTCCGTTCGCACTTGGATGGATCTTTCGCGATTTGAATGGCCGCGAGTACGACTCCATCAACCGCGTTCTTGTAACGCTTCCACTTAGCGATCTTCAAGGGTATGAAGATGCACTCCCTATCTCTCGTTGCTAGCATCTCGTAGACTGATCTTGGTGACACGTAGGAAAATTTTGAATTATTGCTACATTCCCCAACATCTACAACTATCGCTAACGCATAGTGATAAAGTAAAGCAATTACATGGTGTTTGCATTTCATACAACAAAGAGACAACCATAAGGCTCTTGCCGGTTGCCGGTGACTTTTACAAAACATGATCATGTCATACAGTAACGTATATCATATCATGTCTTGACCATATCATATCACAACATACCCTGCAAAAACAAGTTAGACGTCCTCTACTTTGTTGTTGCAAGTTTTACGTGGCTGCTACGGGTTTCTAGCAAGAACCGTTCTTACCTACGCATCAAAACCACAACGGTGTTTCGTCAAGTTGGCTGTTTTAACCTTCTTCAAGGACCGGCCGTAGTCAAATTCAATTCAACTAAAGTAGGAGAAACATACACCCGCCAGCCACCATTATGCAAAACTAGTTGCATGTCTGTCGGTGGAACCGGTCTCATGTGCGTGGACATGTAAGGTTGGTCCGGGCCGCTTCATCCCACAATACCACCGAATCAAAATAAGACGTCGGTGTTAAGCAGTATGACTATCACCACCCACAACTCTTTGTGTTCTACTCGTGCATATCATCTACGCATAGACCTGGCTCGGATGCCACTGTTGGGAAACGTTGCATGGAAAAACAGTTTTTTTCTACATACACACAATGATATATCCATGGAGATGCATAGAAACGAGGGGGGGAGTGTGTCTTCATACCCTCGTAGACCGAAAGGGGAAGAGTTTGACAACGCGGTTGATGTAGTCGAACTTCTTCTAGCTCCGACTGATCAAGCACCGAACGTACGACACCTTTGAGTTCTGCACACGTTCAGCTCGGTGACGTCCCTCGCCTTCTTGATCCAGCAAAGTGTCGAGGTAGTAGATGAGTTCTATCAGCACGACAGCGTGGTGACAGTGATGGTGAAGTGATCCGCACAGGGCTTTGCCTAAGCACCATGAGAATATGACCGGGGGTGTGAACTGTGGAGGGGGCGCCGCACATGGCTAACAATTGATGTTGTGTGTTCTAGGCGCCCCCCTTCCCACATATATATAGGTGGGAGGGGAGGAGAGGAAGCCAGGGGGCGCCCCAAGTAGGATCCAAATCCTACTTGGGGTTTCCCCAAGTGGCGCCCCTGCCTTTTTTCATCGGAGAAGAAAAGGGAAGGGGGAAGAGAGAAGGAAGGGGGGCAAACCCCCTCTTTTCCTTCTCCCACTCGGCCTCCGGCCATAGGGGGGCGCGCCACCCCTTGTGGGATTGTGTGCTCCCCTTTCATGGCCCATATGGCCCATATATTCTCCAGGGGGTTCCGGTAACCCCTCCGATAAATACCCGATACACTCTGGAACACTTCTGGTGTCCGAATACTATCATCTTATATACCAATCTTTACCTCTCGACCATTTCGAGACTCCTCATCAGGTCCGTGATCTCATCCGGGACTCCGAACAACATTCGGTCACCAAATCACATAACTCATATAATACTAAATCGTCATCGAACATTAAGCGTGCGGACCCTACGGGTTCGAGAACTATGTAGACATGACCGAGACACTTCTCAGGCCAATAACCAATAGCGCAACCTGGTGCTCATATTGGCTCCTACATATTCTACGAAGATCTTTTATCGGTCGAACCGTTATGACAACATACGTAATTCCCTTTGTCTATCGATATGTTCAGGCCCGGTCCTGAGAATCCGGGGGCCCGGGGCAAAACTATAAAACGAGGCCCCTAATATAAATTCTGAAAAAATAATTGACATATGTATATATAAAATGTTACCAACAAGCACATTTTAATTAGTAAAAGGGTATCCATATGAAATAATTTGTGCATACAACCTTAATTTGCTTTTCTAATGTATTTTTAATGCATATTTGAATGACATAAATATGATAAAATTTGAAGAAGAAATTAGTAATTCAAAAACTGGTGCGAAGTTAAAAAGGTACTAGACAAACTCAATAAAATCATATCGATTATCACGTTGAGCTCACAAAGGTCAACGCTCAGATTATATATATCCCTAAAAAATATTTAATCAATTGACTATTAATAACCCTATTAGAATAATGGAGACATAATATTGAATTTTATAAATCTTTACCCACTATATGATAAAATCACATAGGCCATATGTTTCTTGAAGATGGAGACATACCTTTTTCCCATGGATTGGAATCACACGATCGCTGGTGGACACGATCGACAACGCCTCCCCTTGAATAGCTGTCATCTCCTGCGATGCAGTGTCCTCTGTCTCCGGCCAAAGAGGCTTGCTAGCCCCTAGCACTAGCGATTGGGTGAGCTTGCTAGGGAGTGATGAGGAACAACTAGTGTTCAGGAGAAAGAGAGATGCAGATCGATCGGAAAAATTGGAAGATGGATCGATCTATAGATGCACAGGGGAGATCTCGTCTCGCGACTCGGCGGCGTGGCTATCATCGTTCGTCCCATGGGCCTGTTGTTTCCTAATAATATTACTGCTTCGGTCCATACGCAATAACCATGTCACCATACAAATTACCTAGCTGGGCCCCCCCTGGGTTAAGGGCCCCGAGGGCGGCCGCCCCCTGCCCCCCCCCCCCCCCCCCCATCAGGGTCGGGCCTGGGTATGTTACTTGCCCGAGATTCGATCGTCGGTATCTTCATAAGTAACATCCCAAATTTTCAATTTGGAATGTTATACCTTAAGTCATCATGCATATCATATTTTCTTGCATTTTCCGATCCTAGAAAATTTCACGCAACTCAAGGACCCTCGGAGAGAGTTGGAGATTTCATTATTTTCATATTTGGGTTTTCTCAAATTTTGAAAATAGGATCATTTGGATTTATTTATTTATCTTCATATATTTTTCCAATAAAAAAAATAAGAGAGGGAATAATATGACTTTCCCAACATTTAGGAAAAATGAAGATTTAATAAATAAATCAAATTTTGGTTTTTCGAAGTTTATTTGCTTTAGGGAAAAAATGGGTATTTTAAAAAATATGTATTTTGGCCCCGTATTAAAGTTCATTTTGTTCGACTCATTTTTAGGAGTCGGGGAAAATTATTTTTTTTAAGTTTGGAGTTCGTTTAGTTTTATTTTAATTTGTTTTCGTTTTTTTTTTAAAGAGGACCCACACATACCGATGGGCCAAGGCCCACCGACGGCCCACCCATGCCGCCGCCTCCCTTGGGACTCTGGCCGCCATTGCTGAGTCGGCTCGGGGACGACGCCCCCCCTGTGGCCCCCTCCCCAAGGCAGCACCCTCCTCCTATAAAGCCGCCGCCCGCCCTCTCCTCCCCAACTCATGGCCGCCGCTTAACCTAAGCCGCCGACGCCGCCATGCCGCTCGACGCCGCCTGTCGCCAGACGCCGCCATCATCGACCCTTGCGCCCGCCGAGCCCACCCGACCCACGGAGCCGGAGCCCATGGCGACCTCGCCGGAGGTAGCCACCGTGCCACCCTCCCGGTTCGGTTTTGTGTAAAAAAAACCGTTCCGGTTTTTCTTTCGTTGTTCGGTTTTTTTTTAAAACCCTAGATTGGTTTTTTTTGTCGGTATTGTTAATTAGTGAACGTTCACCGATCCGTTCGTTCTAAGGAACGCGTTCGCCGGTTAGTTTCTGTTAACGAACGTCCGTTCGTTCAACCGTTCGTCGTCTTTCTTTTAATCGGATTTAATCCGTTATTTTTCCGATTTCGATTTCCGATCCAATCTTCGAATCAGTTTATTTTCTCGCTCGTTTATCGGAATCAGGTGATTCAAGCGCCTGGAGTTTCGTTTCGAAACCGCCGTTCCGACTAATCCACTTAAACAAAGTTTTGCTACTGTAAAATTTGACCTAGTTTCAAATTGCTAAAACCGAGTCGTTCTCTTTTGACATTCGACTTTCGTTGCTTTATTTGATTCGATTCTTTTTGCAACCAGGGTTCTTAAGTTGAACTTTCTGGTTAGATCTTTTATTCAAGATTTACCTGTGCATTAGATGAGTACTTATTGTATGCTTGTTGTTTGTCTGCGTTAGATCACCCGAGGCGCCGCTTGTTACTTGAGTCTCTAGGTTTCATGGATCGTCGACAAGGCAAGTAACACTTGATCATACCTTTTCTACTACCCAGTTTTATGCATTAGCTCTATTCCTCAAACACTTGCATGTTTAGGATCAACTTAAATTGTGGGATGGGAAGTAGATTGAGGTAGTGCCTATTACTGCTTTTACTTATGAAACCTTGGGAGTCACTTCTCGTTTGCTTACTATGCCATGCTATGCCATTAGGCGTGGATTGGGTGAGTGAATATCCATGATGATGTGAGATTGTTAATTAACGCTTTATCTAAGGTGGCAACTTAAACACACATCCGGGTGGATTGAGGCACTGGTTTCTATCAGACTTGCTGTATTTCTTGGACCGCCACCCAGGCTCTAAGGGATCATAAGATTATTCAAACTAGAAACTTCCGTGTGCAGCCACAAGCCAATATGGGCTCTGGCATAGCTGAGTAAGATGTGCGAACTCTTACGGGTAGACTAGCTGATGTAGGGGATGTAGGTTGGTACGGTCTACCCACATGTAAGGTGCTAGTGCTTCTAAAAGACTGTGTCTCGGTCATCCGTCTCTCAAACACCATGTAGTGCGAGAACCAAACGGAGGCGATCGAGTCTTGTGGGGAATAGTGCGCAAACCTCTGCAGAGTGTATAAACTAATCATGATTAGCCGTGTCCCCGGTTATGGACGTCTTGAGTATCTAGTACTTGAATATCATGTGAATCTCATCATGTTACTTCTAATTAATGTTATTGGGTTTTATTGAGTACTTTTAATTGGGATTGAGGATGCTGTCAACCATTCTCAATGTTTAACAACCACCATGATAGTTAAACAAAATTATTCCTTTGCAGTAGGGAAAAATTAGCTTTATGCAAAACTGTAACCATAGAGCTTTTCCACCAGCCATATATGCATGTAGTATAGGCTTATTCCTTCATTTTCTCTATGTGTTACCTTGCGGCATATTCCATGTCTGACCCGTTTCAGGCTGCAACTTTCATGTTGCACTTTTCTCGACGACAGTAAGGTGTTAGGTCGTGGTTCTATACTCGTGATGCCGATGGAGTTGATGGACTCACTTATCTTCCAAGCCTTCGCTGTTATCGTTATTAGATGGCCTTAAGCCCTATTTATTGTAATAAGTCCTCTTTTGGACAAACGCTGTAATAAGTGTGTGATTGCTACTCGCTATAAATCCTTGAAATCTTGTGTGGTGTCAAGCATTCTTGATCCGAGGATGACACTGAGCACAGAGACTTGATCCATTCGGGTCGGGTCGCTACATCATACCTAGTTCAATCTCGTTACCGGCAAGTCTGTTTACTCATTCCGTAATACATCATCCTGCAACTAACTCATTAGTCACTTTGCTTGCAAGGCTTCTTATGATGTGTATTACCAAGAGGGCCCAGAGATACCTCTCCGATACTCGGAGTGACAAATCCTAATCTCGATCTATGCCAACTCAACAAACACCTTCAGAGATACCTGTAGAGCATCTTTATAATCACCCAGATACGTTGTGACGTTGGATAGCACACAAGGCATTCCTCCGTTATCCGGGAGTTGCATAATCTCATAGTCGAAGGAATATGTATTTGACATGCAGAAAGCAATAGCAATAAAACTGAACGATCAATATGCTAAGCTAATGGATGGGTCTTGTCCATCACATCATTCTACTAATGCTGTGATCCCGTTATCTAATGACAACCCATGTCCATGGTTAGGAAACCTTAACCATCTTTGATCAACGAGTTAGTCAAGTAGAGGCTCACTAGCTACACAGTGTTTGTCTATGTATTCACACATGTATTTTGGTTTCCGATCAATACAATTCTAGCATGAATAATAACATTTATCATGAATAAGGAAATATAAAATAACAACTTTATTATTGCCTCTAGGGCATATTTCCTTCATGAAGAGGACGGTGCGGTGGCGGTGATCTCCGGCGACCGAAGGGGAAGGCGGGGTTAGACGCGTCGTCTTGGTGCATCTCCGGACAGACGAGTGCACGTGGGCGATGAGGACGAGCGCGAGGAGGCTGCCAGACCGCTTGGAACGGCGAGAGGAGGATGGTGGCTATGGCTACGCCGGCGGCACGTCCATGGCGGCGCTCGGGAAGGAGAGACAAAGAGGGAGAGAGGGAGTGTGGGCGAGTGGGAGAGGGGGCCGAGGAGGCCGCGGAGCTAGCACCCTTATCCCCTCCCGGCGAGGCCGACGAGGTGGTCGGGTGGCGCCCGTGGGCGCCTGGTCGGACGAACAATGGAGGGGGGGGGGGAGGAGAGGAAGGCGACAATGGGGGTTGTTGGGCCGGGCCGGCAGGGCCTATCCCTGTGGCCTAAGGCCCAGGGCAAGGGGCTTTTTGCCTTTTCCTTTTCTTTTCAGTTTTTTTCTTAGATTTTGTTTGCAATTTGTTTTGACCACTGCTGGGGATATAACTATTTGTGTAAGCCGCCCAGGAGGGGCCGGGTTACGCAAAGAAGACTCGCCAGATCGAAGCCTGTAATCAAGCATGAAGATGGCGGTTCAATAAAGGGCTTAAGGCCCACAAGCGATTTAAGGCCCGTTGTAACAAACCGCCACAATGGCATGACTTGTATCATAAGGTAGATTTAACTAGTCACCGAGCCGGACACTGTTTATAAGCTGGCCGGGACTCTGTAAGCCGCAGGGCGTCAGCCCGTGTATATAAGGGGACGACCTGCTGGCGGCTTAGGGGCAAGAAACAACTCCTCGAGAACCGGGCATAGCGTATCTTGCTCCCTGGTTATCGAAACATCAAGCAATACCAACCCAACTAGACGTAGGCCTTACCTTCACCGTAAGGGGCCGAACTAGTATAAACCTCTCGTGTCCTTTGTCCCGATTAACCCCTTTAAGCTTCCTAGTTGCGATGGCTCTACGACTAAGTCCTTGCAAGAGGACATCTGCCGTGACAATTCCACGACGGTTGGCGCCCACCATGGGGCCAGCCTGCAGTGGATTTGAGTTCTTGAAGGGCAGCTTCAAGGGCTCAAGGGATACGCGATGGGCGGATGACCAAGAGTCGTCGAGGCAAGATCTACATCGACAACGAAGGGCTGGGGCCCCGACGCCGACTCAATTGAGTCTGGTGCGGGTCCCTTCGCTGAATCCACGTCTTCATCGGTCGGATCGGTGAGCCGGGCCCCGAGCGGACAACTGCACCGACCTCGTCGAGACAGCTCGGCGGCGAGACCCGCCGAGCTCAACTCGTCACGGCGTGCCTTCGTGGGCTGCGTCCACGGAGAAGAACTTTCGAAGGATCTAAGGATGGTGGTGAGACGGCCGTCCCCGCGGATGATGATTCGTCCGCCGACTCAACTGACTTGTTATATCAAGTACAAGATGGCATGCTTGGGGGCTGTTCTGATGGTTCCAATATTCCGGACCCCTATGAGCCGCCAAGCTGGGCAGGAGTCTTCATGGCTGGTACTCAACCCGGTCAAAACTCAACGGCTGCAACAGCAATAACGTCCGGGTCGAGAGCAGCAGGCGAGGAGGCCTGTCGCCGCGCCGGCTCAGTCTTGATGGATCTTATGGATAAGCCGACGGCCTCGTTAACCGCCACGGTTATTCCTGCAAATCAAGATGAGCATAACGCGGAGGTGGCGAGGTGCATGAGGAGATAGCCGGGCCAAGGAGGCCTTGGCAGTGAGGACACCAAAGTTAGCTACAGAGCGGGCGGCTTTGGACGCGCGGGCGCAACAACTCCATTCAGAGGCTTTCCAGCTTAATATGAGCCTGAATGCATCCAATGAGGTGATGAGGAGGAGACATCAGAAAACCCAGTCCCGTTTGCCTCCGGTTTACGACCCTCGGAATCTTTTCACTACACCCGGTGCCGGTCCTAGCAACCCGCCCGAAGCCAATCAATTTATGACACCCAGAGCGGGAGGACCGGCTCAGCCTCGAGAGATGGCACCTCCTCGTGGGAGCATGGCCCTGCCCCGCTATGTACCAATACCACCAGGTTACTTCTCCAACCCCATGGAGAACTTGATAGCAGCGCCGGCACGTTTGGCGGCTCTCCCAGTGGACGGTGACGACCCGACAACGGTGGAGACCCGGAGGGTCAGAGATCTTATTCAGACGGCCCTGGCACAGCAAGAGACCTATTCTTATAGACGGGACAAGATTCATTCAACTCCTCCGCCTTGGCTAGCACCGCTTCGTCAAAACCGGAGTCCGAGTTACAGCAGGCACATGAGTCAGAAGCTTTGTCAAGCAATGCCCAGCTTCATAACCAGCCCGGTGGCTATAACCCGGTGCAAGACCGAATACGTCAGGAGGACGAGCGGGCGGCTCAGCTAGCGGCTCAGCAGGCGGCATATCAAGATCTCCCAGAGTATCCGACGACTTCTATTGGAGCAGGAGTGGCTACCAGAACCGGCGGAGTTCCTTGTTTGGTGCCGGCTCTGTGGGATGTACGTCTACCCAAGGACTTCAAGGGACCTCGAAAGGTGCCGAATTACACGGCCGACTTACAGCCCGGAGTATGGATCGAAAGTTACGAGATGGCCATGGAGCTACTGGAGGTCAGCGACGCAGCAATGGCTAAGTACTTCACCATGATGTTAGACAGAACAGCCCGGTCTTGGTTAAAGGGTTTGCCACCCAATTCCATTAGCTCATGGGCAGAGCTAAAGGCACGGTTTAGCCAGAACTCAAGGACACTTGCAAGCAATCTATGTCAATTGTGGACTTGACCAATTGTAAGCAGGAGGAGGGTGAATCCACAACTCATTGGGTGCGCCGGGTCGAGGAAATAATACATTCGTCCGATAAGATGGATGCCGGCTCTGCAGTCCTCATGTTGGAGAAGAATTGCCGTTTTGAGCCGCTGAGGCAGAAACTGGGGCGCCTTAAGCGTGATTACAACGATATGGGTACGCTGATGGCAGCTTTAGTCAAATATGCCGATTCTGATAGTACCAAGGATCCCGCGTCTGATGAGGAAAAGACAGGGAAGGGAAAGAAGAACGGCAATGGAAAGGGTCAGCAGCATAACCCGGCAAATCAAGGAGGCAACAAGCGTAAGGCGGAGGGTAACCCGGAGTTTGTGGCCAATGCCAATGCAGTGGTAACAATCGAGACGCGGGGAAAACCGCCCCTCGATCGGCGGGTCAGGTCCATCTCTTGAGCAGCTTCTCAATGAGCCTTGTCCGAGACACGGTGCTGGGAATGACCCACCACCCACTTATGGAAAGATTGCGCGATCATGAAGGCTTTCAATAATTCCAACATGTTTGATGGCAATCATGGATCGGGCGGCGGCTCAGGGGCAGGCGGCTTTCATGGCCCGGGCGGCGGTTCAAGTTCCGGCTTTCAGGGAAGTCAAGGCGGCTATAATCAAAAGAGCCTGGTCAAGGGGACAACAGAAGAGATCAGTCAGTTATCGAGCCACCCAAAGCGGTTGAGCGGTGGGCGTTACCATGTGTTCACCACTAATTTGTGCAAACGTGACCAGAAGGTTCATAAGAGGGCCGTGAATTCTGTTGAGCCGGCGGTTCCCTGTTATTTGAGGTGGTCAGAGCAGCCCATTATATGGAGCAGGGAAGATCACCCGCCCCGGGTTGATAATCCGGGTCAGTTAGCCTTGGTGGTGGCGCCTCAGGTCGATGGATATAAATTTACCAAGGTACTCATGGACGGGGGTAGCAGTATCAACATCCTCTATTACGAGACCTTTCGTCGCATGGGTTTAACTGACAAGGATTTAAGGACGTCCAACACTGTCTTTCATGGGGTGGTGCCTAGTAAGTCGGCATACCCAGTTGGCAAGATTGAACTGGAAGTGGCCTTTGGAGATGAATATGATTCCAGGGCTGAGAAATTGACGTTTGAGGTAGTCAAAATCAAGAGCTCGTATCATGCTCTGTTTGGACGACCAGCTTATGCCAAATTCATGGCACGACCGTGTTATGTTTATCTGCAGCTCAAGATGCTGGGTCACAAGGGCACCATCACTGTACATGGGAGTCGAAAGGTAGCCTTGGAGTGTGAAGAAGGCGATGCGGCTTATGCTGAGTCTGTTTGTGCAGCGGAGGAGCTAAAATTTTATCAAAATAATGTTGACCCGGCGGATATGACATCTTTAAAGAAGCCAACTGTAGAGCATGACCCGGCGTTGAAGTTTAAATCGGCCGCCGAGACAAAGCTTGTTGACTTTACTCCAGGCGACTCTTCCAAGCAGTTCAGCATCAGTGCCAACTTGGATCCTAAATAGGAAAGCACGCTCATCGAGTTCATCCATGAGAACCAGGACATCTTTGCATGGAAACCTTCTGACATGCCAGGTGTCCTGAGGGAACTCGCTGAGCACACTCTTAATATTGATCCAAAGTATAAGCCGGTCAGGCAATTTCTTCGACGGTTCAATGAGGAAAGACGGAAAGCTATTGGGGAAGAGGTCGCTCGGCTCTTAGCGGCTGGGTTCATCGTGGAAGTTTTTCACCCGGAGTGGTTGGCTAACCCGGTGCTGGTATTCAAGAAGAACGGCACTTGGCGGATGTGTGTGGATTACACGGACTTAAATAAGGCTTGTCCGGCTGATCCCTTTGCCCTCCCCTGTATTGATCAAATCATCGATGCTACGGCGGGTTGCGAGCGATCGAGATTTTTTGGATGCTTACTCTGGCTATCATCATATCAAAATGGCAGTTAAGGACCAGGAGAAGACGGCTTTCATCACTCCGTTTTGAGCTTCTGCTATGTATCGATGCCCTTTGGGCTCAAGAGTGCCCAGGCGACTTATCAGAGATGCGGCTTATCAGAGATGCGTACAAAACTGTCTCCACAATCAGATTGGGCGCAATGTTCATGCTTATGTGGATGACATCGTGGTGAAGTCCAGGGAGAAGGAAACTTTGATATCCGATTTAAAGGAGACATTTGATAATCTCCGGGTTTATAAGATGATGCTTAACCCGGACAAGTGTGTATTTGGTGTACCTGCAGGCAAGCTTCTGGGTTTCATGGTCTCAAACAGAGGCATTGAAGCTAACCCGGAGAAGATCAAGGCGATCACTTCCTTGGCCAAACCAGCGTGCATCAATGATGTTCAACGACTAGCGGGTCGTGTTGCTGCTTTAAGCCGGTTCATAAGCCGATTAGGTGAGAAGGCCCTGCCGCTATATCAGATGATGAAGAAAACGGATGCTTTTGTCTGGAGTGATGCGGCTGACGCTGCCTTTGAGGATTTAAAGAGACAGTTGTCTGAGCCGCCGGTCCTTGCGGCTCCCATTGATAGAGAACCATTGCTGTTATATGTGGCTGCTAACGCCCGAGCCGTCAGCGTGGCCATCGTGGTGGAGCGCAAGGATGCTGGCAAGGAGCATCCGGTTCAACGGCCGGTTTACTACATCGATGAGGTGCTCATTGAGTCCAAGCAAAGGTATCCACATTGGCGAAACTTGTTTATGGAGTGTTTATGGCAAGCCGGAAGTCAAGCAAGTACTTCCAAGGTCATCCTATAAGCGTGGTAAGCTCGCCCCTTAGGAGATATCATCAGAATAGAGAGGCCACAGACGAGTCGCCAAGTGGGCCATTGAGCTTGGACCCCATGGTTTGAAATACATGCCTCGGACTGCTATCAAGTCTCAAGCCCTGGTGGACTTTATCAATGATTGGACAGAGTTGCAGGCACCCGAGGAGAAGCCAGATAACACATATTGGACTATTCATTTTGATGGGTCCAGACAGTTGGAAGGCTCGGGGGTTGGAGTTGTTTTAACTTCCCCTCGAGGTGACAAATTTTGTTATGTGCTCCGGCTTATGTTTCCCTGTACTAACAATGTAGCTGAGTACGAGGCCTTACTCCATGGTCTCCGGATGGCCAAGGAGATGAATTTGAGTCGGGTAAGGTGCTTGGGTGATTCAGATCTCGTCGCTCAACAGGTGTCAGGCACGTGGGACTCCAAGGATCCCCTTATGGCAGCTTATCGTCGTGAAGTTGATGCGGTGGCTGGACACTTCAAAGGTTATCAAGTGGAGCACATTGATCGGAGGAAGAATGAGGCGGCTGATGCTTTAAGCCGGCTGGGGTCTCAGCGTAAGCCGGTGCTGCCTAACACCTTTCTTGATGTTTTGCATAACCCTTCTGTCAAAGTGCCTACAGAGGAAGAACTAGCAATGCCAAACCCAGAGGCATAGCTGGTGGCAGCTCTCCACACTATCCCAGATTGGACAGTCCCGTATTTGGCCTATATGACCCGGGGAGAATTGCCTGAGGACGAGACCTTGGCAAGACAAATCATCAGGCGGTCCAAATCTATGACAATTGTGCATGGTGAATTGCATCACCGCAGCGTTACTGGGGCGTTTCAACGTTGTGTGTCGCCTGCGGAGGGTCAGGAGATACTTCATGAGATCCATGAAGGATATTGTGGTCATCATGCCGGTTCAAAATCTCTGGTGGCCAAGGCTTTCCGTCATGGTTTCTATTGGCTGACGGCTCATGCTGATGCAGAGGATCTGGTCAGCAAATGTGATGGATGTCAAAAATTCTCACGACGAGCTCATATGCCGGCTCAAGAATTGAGGATGATTCCAATTACTTGTCCATTTGCAGTCTGGGGGCTTGACATGGTTGGACCTTTCAAAAGGTCTAAGGATAAGAAGACACACCTTTTGGTGGCAGTGGAAAAATTCACCAAGTGGGTTGAAGCAGAGCCGGTCAGTAAGTGTGATGCAGCCACGACGGTTCAGTTCATGAAAAAGGTGATCTTTTGTTTTGGCTTTCCACACAGCATTATAACTGATAATGGTACTAATCTCTCCAAGGGTGCCATGGAAGAGTTCTGTCAACGAGAACATATCCGGCTTGATGTTTCGACTGTTGCTCATCCTCAATCTAATGGTCAAGCAGAGAGAGCTAATCAAGAGATCTTGAAGGGTATCAAACCCCGGCTCTTGGTCCCCTTACAGCGAACTCCGGGTTGTTGGGTGGAGGAGCTACCCTCTGTTCTATGGAGTATCAACACAACGCCTAACAGATCTACAGGTTATACACCTTTCTTCATGGTGTACGGAGCAGAGGCGGTTCTGCCAAGTGACATCCGGCACGACTCACCTCGAGTGGCGGCTTACGTTGAGGCTGATAATGAAAAGGCTCGTCAAGATGCACTTGACTTGTTGGATGAGGAGCGAGACTTGGCAATAGCCCGCTCGACGATTTACCAGCAAGACCTGCGCCGCTATCACAGCCGCCGGGTTAGAAGCAGAGCCTTTCAGGAAGGCGACTTAGTGCTCCGGCTCATCCAGGATCAGTCCGGTATGCACAAGCTATCCCCTCCTTGGGAAGGACCCTTTGTGGTCAGCAAAAATCTGAACAACGGGTCATACTACCTTATCGATGTTCGGGAGCACAAAGACTCACGTAAGTCGGCGGAAGAGACCCGCCGGCTGTGGAACATAGCTCATCTTCGGCCTTACTATACTTGAGCCACCGTCTCTCATATATATATATATATATATATATATATATATATATATATATATATATATATATATATATATATATATATATATTTCCTTTTAGCAATGTATATATTATATAAAGCAATAAAGCGGGACCTCTTTTTCTTTCCACCTCAAAGGTTTATATATCTTTTTACTGGTGGTGGAAACAACCAACGAGGAGCGGATCATATCTCGAATCCAGCTTTCCCTTTGGTCCGGCTTATGATCATATCTGAATCTAGCCATGGTCGCTTTGGGGCTTCCTGTTCAAACATAGGTCGTATTCGAACCAAAGAGAACATAGCTATCGATACCCAATTGATCGGCATACTGCCAAACCCACTTGGGGGCTTCTTGATCATATTTGAATCATAGCTTAACCCCTTTGGGTCTGACGTGGATCATATTCGAATCAACGTCATTAAACAACTCTCATGGTCACTTGGGGGCTTCCTGTTCAAACATAGGTCGTATTCGAACCAAAGAGAACATAGCTGTCGATACCCACTTGATCGGCATCGCCAAAGCCACTGGGGGCTATATGATCGTATCCGAATCTTAGTTCAACCCCTTTGGAACGGTTACTGATCGTATTCGAATCAGAGGCCTTTGAAATTAAGTTTACTATTCATTATACTCTGTAAGTATAAATGTTATCAAGGGCCAGGTAAACGTTATATGTGCCAGCTGTCAGGAGTTAAATTAACTCTCTGATTTAGGTCACATAAGCCGGCGAGTATATACCAAATAAGATCGCAGGTATGCTATTGTGATTATAATCATAAACCGGCCTTTATATGATGTTTTGGTTCATACTCCGATCAATACTTTATGTGACCCCAGATGCGATAAGTCGCCAAATAAATTCTATTTTGTTTTATACACTGGATAAAGCAAGAAGAATTTTGACCCCAAGGAAAGATCAACATAAGCTAGAAGTATATAACGATGGCGGCTTACGAAAGTATTAAGCATCACAAACATGCGCAAAGGCATGACAAAGTTAAGAGGTTTTTTCGACCCTATTACAAGACTCCCCGAGTCTGAACAATGAAGCATTGTTTTTTGCAAAGTTATAACGCCTGGCGGTTCACTCCTTTGGTGGGCTTGATGGTTCCGGTTATCCTTCTCCGCCTCTCCGTTGGTTGCTTTGTCCTGGAAGGTTGACGAGGCCCAGTCAATGCCACTCAAGGCTTCAAACTCAGCTTCATCATCTATTAAACCGGCTGGGTCCACTTCAGGGGCAAAAGTATGCTTACGCGTTGGAGAGATCAGGCTAACTTGATCATATGGAGTGTTTGGAATTCTCCGGTTCTCACTGTCATAGCCCGGAGAGTACTTGGAGAGGTCAGTATCGTTCCCAATAAGGGTAGCCACGAGACGTATGACTTTAACGCAGGCGGTGAAATCATGATCATCAACACGGTACCATCCTCCTTCGCACTCGGGTATCCAAGAGCAAGGTCGGCCGGGTCTAGTTTCGAATCCATGCTTTTGCCCGGCTCAATGCGGCTACGGCCCCGCTCTTGAAGATGCCCGCCTTAAATCTCGGATCCGCCGAGGTAGCACAATGAGACACTTCAAAGACGTCTTGCGAAGGTGGGGAGTGGTATTTGATAAGGCTACAACAGCCAAAGCACGTTGTGACCCGGTGTCTGCTGCTCCACTAGAGTGTAAACCGCCTTAAGTTTGACCAAAGATGTTCGCTTGAGGTTGGTGCTCACTGGGCCTGTGTGTTCACAAACATAAAGGTGAGCCGGAGATAACAATAACGACAATAATCAAAGGAAGGATCGCAATGTTTTGGGTTATGAACAATAACTTACCGAAGATGGCTGAGACCATTTGAGATATATGACGCTTTAAGTCGGACAGCTCGGTTGTTGCTTCTGCAAGTGAAGCCTCTGCCGTCTCAGCCCGGGTCACCAGTGAAGCCTTCTCATCAGCCCAGATTTTCTTCTCTGACTCAAAATTCTTCATCAACTTCTCTTGTTCAGAAACGTTGAACTCAAATTTGGAGTTGGCTTTTTGAGTTTCAAGCTCTTGAGTTGTCAGACGGCTCTTCAGGTCAGCAATCTCCGACTCAAATTGACTTATGGTGACCTACATTGATACCGAATTATGGTAAGAATCATGGTAAGATAATATTAAGTCCCAAGTACTTTGCAAGCAAAGGTTCTTGACACTTGGGGGCTAATGTATGCTGAAGAATTTTTAGTTTACCATGCCGGGTTATGCATATTAAGTCTCAAGCACTTTACAAGTAAAGATACTTGACACTTGGGGGCTAATGTGTATCGCAAGTTCAAAACTATCATGCTATAATCGGGTTAAATATATTCTCTTTAAACCGGACAAACCAACAGTAAGCAGATTTCTAAGTCTACAACATATTTATTCATAAGCAGTAGATTTGGGGGCTGGTGCAGTAAGTAAGATTCAGGAAAATAGCATAAGTTATACCTCAGATTTGTGTTGTATTTGTTTTACCATGTCAATTTCTAGGTCACAGCTATTATGCACTTGATTCAGATAACCCGAGACTATATCACCAATGCTTAAGTGAGTATAATCAGTAATGTCCTGCTTGGCCTTTCGGCGTTCGACAAGTTCTTCCTTGGCAGTACATTTGGCAAGGATAGTAGGCCGCCCTGGTTCAACAAACTGACTTTTCAAAACTTCAACTTCCGGGTCAGTCGTCTTGACCGGGCTAGGAGCTTCCGGGTTATCGGAGCTATTGAGAGTCTCTTCGGCAGGCGGTCAGAGGTTGGCACCGGAATAGCGAAGCTTGTTCAGCGGTGATGGGTGGAGTTGTCCGGAGCGGACATATCGGCGCCGTTCGATTACAATCGGGTCTTGGGACGGCTTATTCTTCTTTGCCCTCTTCTTTGGGCTTCACTTGCATGCTGTTAACAAAGGTAGAAGGATGAATACTAAAGCATGAGTAAGGTCAAAGCCTGGAGTAACTAAAGTTACAGTACCCGGGAGTAGTTTTGAAAGCTGGCATGTTTGATTGCATAGACTCGCCGGAGGAAGGAGAGGTATCCTGATAATTGGAGTCAGATGAATTGAGAGGTTGGCGAATTAAACCCGCCAAAGGAAAAACAGAACATAAATTAGAGATAACCTCAGTCTGACGCTTCCTAGTTACGTCACGTAAGACGGAGGAGAGTTCTGCAACCTTGTTGGTCCGGGTCTGCCTCCGGCTTTCAAGCTGTTGTTGCTTCAAAAGAAATTGAGGATCTTGATAAGCTAGAGGATGTGAAAATCTTAGTTTCCGGGTCACTCTTCGGATTTTTTGCTTGGGCACCGGCTCTGAGTCGGAGGAAATTATAGTTACCTCTTCACCAGCCGCTTGGCTGTTCCCCGTATCCTCCTGAAAGGATGAAATGTCAATAAAAGTAATGACAAAGGAGTTAAGAGAATCAGGGATTACCTATTCATCATCCAAAGAAGTGTCATCCAATTTGAGTAAATCGGAAGCGCTGGGTTTCTTCTTCTTTCAAGTTCCTGTTTTGGCGGCTTTCCTTTCGGTCTTCTTGGCTGTCCTGGCTTGTTTAGCAGCCTATGGTCATACTGGACCTTCCAAAAGTTGTCATCGGCCTGTGAAAAAAGATAAGAAATTATGAGTACAAGTAAGGTGTGACAAGGCTAGGAATATTTATTAAGGTTGATGACTCACTGCAGGGGCCGGGTTCTTCTTGCAGAAGGGAAGTAAGACGAAGGTGTTACTAGTTATTGTGCCCTCCTTCAGCAGCGACTGGGTCGTAGCTTCCACCACATCATCTGGTAAGTCGTCAGAGCTGTGACGCAGTGGATCATCCTTTTCGCCTGAATAAGTACACATTAAGCCGGGACGACGGCTTAACGGAAGTACTCGCCAAGTGACCCAAACTCGGACCAGATCAATGCCGTTTAGGCCATTTCCCAAAAGAACTTTGATCTTCTTGATGGTGGGATTGAGAGGCAGACGCTCAATAGCAGTTAGCTTGTCCGCTAGCGGATGGTTGGACTCAAGGCGCAGGGCGCGGAAGCCGGGCAGAGGGCTCTCGTTAGCCGGGGAAGTGTCCTGGCAATAGAACCACGTCTTATTCCAATCTTTCGGATGACTCGGCAGTTCAGCATAAGGGAAAAGGCAGTCTCTCCGCAGCTGAATTGAGATACTGCCAAGTTCAAGACTGGGACCGTTGGCACGTTCATTCTGCCGGTTCAAATAGAAAAGCTCTCTGAACAAAAGCAGATTTGGCTCCTCTCCTAGGTACACCTCACAGAAGACTTGGAAATTGCAGATATTTGACACAGAATTGGGTCCAATATCTTGAGGTCTAAGGTCAAAGAAATTCAAAACCTCCCTGAAGAATTTTGAGCCGGGAGGGGCAAATCCCCGGCTCATGTGATCCGTAAAAACTACTACCTCCCCTTCTCTGGGTTGAGGACTTTCTTCAGACGGGTCAGGGGCATGATAAGACATGACCTCCTTCTTAGGCAGATGGCCAGACTTCACAAATTCAGACAGTTTACTCCTCGTGACTGTGGATGGGACCCAATTACAGGTCATAGGAGCCTTGGCCGCCTTAGGTGCCATGACAAAAATTGAGGCCTACGACAAAATAAGAGGTTCCGGCTCAAATTTCACCCGGAGGAAAATATTTAAAACTAGTCAAGATGGCGGCTTAAGAAGGGGCCTAATGATATATGGATGACTATGCGATAAATATTAAGCCGCTACAGGTGTCAAATGAGCAGTTAAACATATTCGACAGAGGCAGTTTTTCGCTTCCGGGTGGAACAAACAAGTTTCACAAGTTGTTGTTATCATTTCGGATCAAATAGCTGTTCTAAAAAGAAAATTTTCTAGACCTAGAACTGGCGCAGATGAAGCTCAAGGGCTCGAATGAGGCCTCTGTGTGACATAAAGGGATCTACTTGCATTCAGAATAGGTGCGGAATATCTACCGCATCAGTTTTTACCATCTTCAAGATCAAGAAGAGCGGAGGTGATGAAATCTATGGAAGGATCACGATGAACAACGAAGAACGCGAAGAACTCGAAGGTCCTAGTGTGGATCTACGAAGCGGGGAAGATGAGACTTACAGATCTTTGGATTGCGGCGGAGGGTCGTTGCGTTTTTCGGTCAAACCAAGTTGATGCACGGCGGCGGAGTTGGTGAAGACGAAGAGATCTGTGGATGGCGTCGGCGGCGGAGCTCGGCGACGAGAAGCAGCGAGAGGAAGAGGATGGTGGAAGGAGGAGAATGGGAAGACCTATGTCGCGCCTATTTATAAGGAAGGGATAGCTGAGACGGCATGAGAAACGAGGAGATAAAAGTTATTATCCAGCGGCCCCGATGCCTCGGTTTTCGGAACAGTCAGTAAAGGCAAAGATCCGTTAGAGGATACGATGAAATAAAGAATGAATTTAAGTAAGGATGACGTCACGGTGGGTTAACACGAATCCAAAAGATGACGTCATGGCGGGTTAAAGAAAACCTTTGCTGATAGGAAGATCAAGATCTACTTCTTAAGATGTTTTAAGATTGACATGAACAGGTTCAAATCAATCTGGGGCCTAATGTTGGGGATATAACTATTTGTGTAAGCCGCCCAGGAGGGGCCGGGTTACGCAAAGAAGACTCGCCAGATCGAAGCCTGTAATCAAGCATGAAGATGGCGGTTCAATAAAGGGCTTAAGGCCCACAGGCGATTTAAGGCCCGTTGTAACAAACCGCCACAATGGCATGACTTGTATCATAAGGTAGATTTAACTAGTCACCGAGCCGGACACTGTTTATAAGCCGGCCGGGACTCTGTAAGCCGCATGGCGTCAACCCGTGTATATAAGGGGACGACCTGCTGGCGGCTTAGGGGCAAGAAACAACTCCTCGAGAACCGGGCATAGCGTATCTCGCTCCCTGGTTATCAAAACATCAAGCAATACCAACCCAACTAGACGTAAGCCTTACCTTCACCGTAAGGGGCCGAACTAGTATAAACCTCTCGTGTCCTTTGTCCCGATTAACCCCTTTAAGCTTCCTAGTTGCGATGGCTCTACAACTAAGTCCTTGCAAGAGGACATCTGCCGTGACAAATCCACGACAACCACTAAATGACTTTTGTAAAATATGCAACTTGCCACATAATTTAAATTGCATTAATTGGCACCACCACAAAAAGTTTGAACCTCATTTGAAATCATTTTATTTTTGGTTTGAATTTATAAGTGATGGAAGGGTGATGTTGGGTCATTCAAATGTAGCTAGGGGAATTATTGGAGTCTCAATTAATGTTGGTTTTATTTTTATAATAGCTTTGGGAATTTTTGCAATATTATGAACATTTTTGTTTTACTACTTGAAGAAATACTTTATTTGACTTAATTTTAATTTGAAATTGGCTTTGACTTTTATCAAGTGGCAATTTGGCTTAGTAAAAACTTGATTACACGGCACCATTAGTGTGAGTCACTGTAGCATGACACTGGGTGTTATACAGAGGGCCAGAGATTTTTCTTTGTCACATGGAGTGACAAATCCCAATCTCGGTCCATGCAACCCAACAAAAACCTTCGGAGATACATGTAGAGCACTTTTATGATCACCCAGTTACGAAGTGACACTTGATAGCACACAAGGTATTCCTCCAATGTCCGGGAGTGACATGATCTCATGATCCAAGGAACAGATACTTGACATCAAGAAAGTTGTAGCAAATAGCTAAGTGATACGATCTGATTCTAAGCTTACGGTTGGGTCTGTCCATCACATCATTCTCCTAACGATGTGATCCCGTTATCAAATAACAACTCATGCCTATGGTTAGGAAACCTTAACCATCTTTGATCAACGAGCTAGTCTAGTAGAGGCTTACTAGGGATACAATGTAGTTTATGTATTCACACATGTATTTAAGTTTTCGATCAATACAATTCTAGCATGAATAATAAACATTTACCATGAACAAAGAAATATGATAACAACCAATTTATTATTGCCTCTAGGGCGTATTTCCAACAACAAAGACAATGAGTACAACACCCGACCTCTGCATAGTTAGGGTGCGCACAACTAACACCAACGCACACAAATAAACACGCCGAAAAATAACAAAGTCATATTAGACCAAAGTTTTGCCTAAGTGAGGAAAAAGAAAAGACAGAAGCAACCAATGCAGCGATTGACACCTACACAAACGACTAAATCCGCATCGATCTTATCCTGACACCACAAGGACAATAAGAAAGATTCTTCGACGATAATGCCTTCTGGAAGGGAGCGATGCTCAAGCACCGCCATTACCAGATCCAACCACCAAAGGCCAGATTCTAAGTTTCCACCCTAAAGAACAAGTCTGAGCATACCTGAGCAATGCCTCCAGCAAGGTTACGACACAAAAACATCGCAATTGCCAGGTAAAACCAACTCGGTTCGTACCTTGGGTTTTCACCTCGGAGCTCCAGACTGGATACTCGAGAAGCACCAACAAATCAAAGTCAATCATGTGTTGTCTCCACCACTTCTCGCAATCCCAACAACTACATTTGTTGTGTCAATAATCCCACTGCCACCGCTGCACAACCATTCCTCCATGTCAAACCGTTGTTCATAGGTTGCATCTCGCTATTGAAAGCAAACATGTCGAAGTGTAAGCCGCCAAAACTCACAAAGAGCCTTCCGTCAGCATCTCACAACATAGCGAGTACAAGCCACCCGCAATAACCACCAGATCTGGAGAGTTTTCGGTGTCCACTCCCGAGGGCAGGTCGGTGCCGCCATGTTTAGATCAGCAGATCCACCCCTCATGAGTAACCGTCACCGGGGTGACCCACCGATGAACTAGTCCGCACGGCCGGCCGGATCCAGCGCTTGCACCATCGCTGCTTAACACTTCTATAGGATGCAACGGCACGAGCAATGCAACTGACTGCCACACGCATAATTGCCATCATGCTCGCACCAAGCCGTCGAATCCACGGGAATTGCTGACGGACGACTAACTCCATGTCCAGCCCACACACACCATCATGGAGGCTTGGCTCGCTGCAGAACAAAGAGCAGGAGGTCATCACCATGCCTGGATCGCCGCCCTGCTGCTACAATGCCTCTCTGCCAGTGTGGATCGTGGCTGCTGCACCATGTGCTGTTGCCGTTGCATGTACATCGCTTCAAATCCGTTGTCGTATGTCGCCATCATCATCGAGTATAGAACCGCCTGGACCCCCGCCGCCACCGTCACCCATAGGGGCTTTGCCCGGCGGCATTATCCGGCAGCGGGGAGGGAGCGAGCTAGCGGCCAGGAAGCGGTGGAGTTAGATGGGCAATCACCCGTGCCGTCCGTGCCCATGCATGTATGTATACATATGAGCAACTGTTAAAATCATTGACAATTACTTATAGTATGCAACAATTAGAAATGTTTAATGTCCCGCTTGGGTTGAAGTATGTACTTTTGAAGGACCAATGTAGAATTTTTATCCCATTTTTGTCTTCTTATTATGAGAGTTGAGAGCTTTTGGACCGAAGAAATGAATTTACCACTAAAAAAAATCCCTGGCTCCTTGGACGATGAATCTTATTTATCTTAAAAAGAATCTATACTTTTGTGAAGCATTGCCTGCAAATCTGTACATGGTTTTGTGTGAGATTTAAGAAATCGTACCATTTCAGCCATTTTTTATATCATCATTCTAGAATATTGCCACATGGGTCCTAAATTTTCCAGGCAACATAAAGATCATAGCACCAAAATCCCCCTCAATTCACAATTATATATGTCATTTTAAATATTGATAACAATTTCATCATTTAAATTCAACAGTTTTTTTGTTTGTGTGCGTATAAGTTTGAAAAAAATATGATTTATTTTTGTCATGAGAAAGTGATTTTCAGTTACATATCTTAACATTTTGTACATATCAATTGTAAAGTTACCAAAGTTTGAATGCACGTTTTTTGTGAAGCCATACATATTTTTTTGGGTGGTAAAAGTTAGAAAAGGTACCGATTGACCTCTCACCAATCGCCATTGGGGAGTGACGCCACGGAGCGCTGTTCCTCTTCTTCCTCACTCCTCCGCACGAACAAGCCTCCAGGGTCCACTCAAAAAAAGAAAAAGAAAAAAGAACAAGCCTCCAGGGCTCCGTCCAGCGGGCGAAGCACGCCAACTCGAAGGATTTCTCTCTCATAGTCGTCGCTATCCACATAACCCGCTCTACCGAACTTCCGAGGAGAGGAGATCCACCTGGTCTGGTCGATTTCTTCTGTTGGTGACGAACCCCTAACCTGCTTGGATTGTTCTGTTTTTTTCCCCTTCTGTGAGCAGTCCAATCCACGTATCTCTTTCCGGGACTGATATCGACCCATTCCTTTCGCCGCGGTCTCGTTTGCAGCATGGTCATGGTGGAGTTCTAACTGCAGTTGTTTTTCAAGTAATTTGGGGGGTTCAACAAGTCCAACAGAACCCCCAAACCCTACGTTAGATCCGCCCCCCTGCCGAGCTCCGCTACGTTTATGATATTGTGACGGCGTCGTACAGTCCTTCGCTGCTTACTTTGCGCATTGGTGAGGCTGAGACTTTTAATGGGCCAGATGGTGAGTGCGCCACTGTTATGCTTTGACATTTTATTAAGGCTGGGTGCTCGTCTTGTCTGACGACCGAGCCTGTTCCGATGCCCCTGAAATGCCGAAATTGTGCAGGTTTCCGATGGTGTTGTCCAAGAACAGGCAGCTCGCAATGGTAATCACGACGTAAACTTACATCTTTTTGCAGCATGTTGTTTTGGTTATTTGGTTGAGCACCTGATTGGTATGCGGTTGCTTTGTTGCATTTTCTTTGCCAGGCGGGATCATTAAGAACGGGAGGGAAATCCTATTGCAGGTGAGAATATGTCTAAGCATGTACTTGAAATATATTGGCCGCCTCTCTCCATCAGTTCGGACTTTCGGATGAGTTGGCTGGAGCATGAATTCAATAGTGTCATGCTGTGTATCAAATCCAGAGACATGGATCTTAGAAATGCGACTGGAATTAGAGACTGTTCATTCCAATCGACAGACATCAAGATATGTGCTCACTTGCTGTGAAACCACAGCCAATAAGAGTGTTCTGTAATCTGCTAGCACATACTTTTTTCTTTCAATTACCATAAACCAGATATAATTTCATTTTTTACCGATAATTATGGAGATGTATCTGACCGGCATCGGTGTGGAAACTCAACGACGTATTAGGGTAATCTAGCATCTAGTTTCTGTTCAGTTTGAGTTATTTTGCTCCTTGTGCAAAGTACAAATGGGAAAGAAGCTATTGCTTATAGTAGTTGTTCTTGTGGTCTTAAGGTTGCCCATGTCTTGGTGAGCGTGCATTTGTGCATCGTCGTAATTTGCATTTAGCTTGACATGGCTCACTCACCAATTCAAGATAAGCTATGAATATTTCCTGTATGACAATGGCAACAGGAGTAGTGCCTTTCATGAATACAGAAAAGCTCATTTAATGAACAAGTACGAGTTCTCTCACATATCTTTTGATATCAATTGTGTGTCAGGCTTTTAACTGGGAATCCCATAAACACAATTGGTGGAGTAATTTAGAGGGCAGAGTTGCCGACATTGCTAAATCTGGGTTTACATCAGTATGGTTGCCTCCACCGACACAATCATTATCTCCAGAAGGTAAGCTAGTCATGAGTTCACCATTACTCTTTCTTATCGAAAGAATAGTTGCAGAAAGTCTGACTGACGCGTTTCTCCACAGGCTATCTGCCACAGAACCTGTACAGCCTTGACTCTTGTTATGGTTCTCTTCAGCAGCTAAATTCGTTGATTCAGAACATGAATGACCACAATATAAGGGCTATGGCTGATGTAGTTATTAACCATCGAGTTGGGACTACTAAAGGATCAAATGGGATGTATAATCGTTATGATGGTATCCCAATATCATGGGACGAACATGCTGTTACATCTTGTTCTGGTGGGAAGGTAGCCATTTTACAAAGACTAAGAATAAAGAAAACAAAGAACAAAAAGAACCCCCCGTATAAACACAATGACCAGGGTACTAGCGACCTGGAGTTCTACTTAGACTTATAGTGATGGATAAGTATGACTTGGTTTGTGCAAGATATTCCTATTTTGTTCAGCCTTTTACTTATCACCATATGTTGATGGCTAAGCACTACTATTAAGCATTACTCAACTTTGGTGCAACTTCTTTCTCAGGGGAACAAAAGTACTGGTGATAACTTTGATGGGGTTCCCAACATAGATCATACCCAGCCATTTGTAAGGAAGGATATTGTTGAATGGCTGATCTGGCTTCGGGAAACCATTGGTTTTCAAGATTTCCGCTTTGATTTCACAAAAGGGTAAATAGTCAATTGGTTAGAAACATACTATTATGAAACAAACAAATTGACTACTGTTGCCATATTTTGCATTGTTAATGTGCTGATTCGCCACATTTTCTGTTTAGTGCAGTTATGCTTCAAAGTTTGTGAAAGAATACATTGAGGAATCAAAGCCCCTTTTTGCAGTGGGGGAATACTGGGACAGCTGTGAATATGCCCCCCCTGACAACCGTCTGAGCTACAATCAGGGTAAGAGATATGTAATGGCATCTGTACTGATTACTATGGCACAATGATGTAATTTCTGGGCAAAGCACTCTTAAGACCAATCCCTTGACTGACTACCATGAATATTATGGTAATATACATATTATGCCATGTTATTGAAATTTATCAATGTTAAATTGTTACCCCTGTCTTGGTTTCCTCTTCATTTGTCTGCCCATCTCTCTGAACTGTTCTTGACATGGAAGGTTTAATTTACTACTACGAATGCAAGGCAGTTCTGTAACTATATCAGATTGTCTCGACGCATTTGTCATATTGATGAAACCAAATAAATATATACAAGCAACATCTTTCATTTTTTTCCAGATAAACATAGGCAGAGAATTATCAATTGGATAGATAGCACTGGAGGACTTTGCGCTGCGTTTGATTTCACAACAAAGGGTATTCTTCAGGTTAGCAATGTTCATGGTTCTACAGGAGCAAATAAGTATCTTTGGTGATTAGTTTGAGTATTTTGGTGTTGCTGGAGCAGGAGGCTGTGAAAGGAGAGTTGTGGCGTTTGCGCGACCCTGAAGAAAAGCCGCCTGGTGTGATCGGGTGGTGGCCTTCAAGATCAGTTACATTTATTGAAAATCATGACACAGGGTCAACTCAGGTACGTGTTTCCCCCCCTTCTTTGCTCAAGGCTAACTTTTCCAAGTTAATATTTGCTTGGAATTGTTCATAGGGTGCTATTAAGCACATCTAATTGGAAGTTCTATTATTTCAGGGCCATTGGCCATTTCCATCTGACCATGTCATGGAGGTATGCCATCAGTTGTTTGCACTACTTATCCATAGCACTGGTTTTCGTAGAAGTGAATTGCATGTTCGACGTCAATTTATACAACGACGATGATTTTATAAAACCCTGACGCCAGTTAAATAATGATTGTAGGTATCAAAAAGTTGTTCGTCACATTAAGAATTTCAAGACAGATATCATCAATAAGGATCACATGTTTATATTTGAATAGACAAAGATTTCACCCATATTGTATCTGACTTGATCTAGATATGCTGTTAGTCTGTTTCAAGATGTGACCACTGACCATGCTGCTGCAGCTGGAACTAGTATAGAAGTGAATTGTGTATCAACAGACGCTTCCGCATCATTTGCTTTAGAACAAGCCAGCTGTTCTCTTCGTAGATATAACTGTTAGTCATTTACTAAACACATGCACAAACTAATGGTCTTTCAGGGATATGCTTATATACTTACGCACCCCGGAATCCCCACAGTGTTCTACGATCATTTCTTTGACTGGGGAGATTCTTTCCATGATGAAATAGCAAAACTGGTATTCTGCTCATACCACCAATTTATTCTAGCATACATCCACGATAGCTGTTTGCTCTAAACTTTGAATATATTTTTTTGTACCCAGATGGAGATTAGGAAATCCCAAGACATACACAGTCGTTCAGCTGTCAAAATTTTGGAGGCAAGCTCAAATCTGTACTCGGCAATAATCGATGATAAGTTGTGCATGAAGATTGGAGAGGGCTCCTGGTGCCCAAGCGAGCGAGAGTGGAAGCTGGCGGCATGTGGAGACAGATATGCCGTGTGGCACAAGTAGGCAGCGAGAAGCCGCTTCGGCGTGCCATATTTGTGCTGAAGAGAAGATATTAGCCTGGTAACTGAAGTACACGACACCAGATTACCTCAGCATACCTACACCTATCAATTATGAATAACGATATGTGTGAGTGGAACCGTCCTGAAGTGGCGCTAATGCCACGCTTCTCCTGCCTGCCTAGGTTCGAGTTCTGGGACAAACCTGACGGCCACCTTACTTTATTCAAGTGCCAAACTTCGAAAATAGAATAAATTGTTATGAGCGCACCATGTCACTGCATTCATTTGGCTAGCCAATAATAGAGGGCATCATCCTATCTCTTTATGTATGAAATGCAGAATGTACATTTATAATGTGACAACTACACACAGCTGCTTGATTATATAGTACTCCCTCCGCCCCTGCTGTGAGAGCACACGGCGTTTGAAAATTGCCTCAACCTGTCCAGATACACTTTCCACGAGTACATAACACGGAGGAAACTAAAACATGAAACTTCTTTTCTACTCCCTCGGTCCCGCAATGCTTGTTTGCATCATGGCAATGTTGACTTAACCTGTTGGCAATCTTCCAGCGGAAGGAGGGCTTCCTTCCCTTGCAAGGAGCCAAGGAGTCGCCTGGCATTCTTGCACACAACTCCCTTAATTCCTGTATATGTACTATGCAGTTCTTAATCTTCATTACAATTAAGTCCGTTTTCCCTCTCTTCACTAGGTGTTGGAGAGAGGGCATATTCTGTAATAATCATCTTATGAGTATTTCGGAACAAAATTCTCATGTACATATACCGTGCAAAATAAATGGCGGGAACAGGTACAAAATATAAATCCCTGGCTCACCTTCCCGCCGCCGGCTCTTCTCCCCTTCCCAGTTCCGTCCCTCCCACCTCATGGCGGTGGAGCCGCCACCCAGCAACCACCACGGCGACCCATCTACTCCTGGCGGCCTGGGCTACTTCCATCTCCGCCTCCTCGGCCCCGCCGCGTCGCTCTTCCTGCTCCGCTCCGACCGCCTCTATTCTCTCTCCTTTTCCCGCCGCCGGGGCTACCGCCTCCGCCTCATCGCGTCCCCTGCGCGTCGCCGCAGGCGCTGCCGCCGCCGCGATCTTCTGCTCAGCACTTCTGGCTGCGTCCTCCGCCTCACCCACTGCTTCTCCAGTCCCGACGCCGTGCGCGTCAATGGGTTGCCCCTCCACGGCGGCGGCGGACCGGTCGATCTGGCCGTGGGCGACGAGGTCTCGCTGCTCCTCCTCGGCTCCAGGTACGGATTTGTGGCGGAGAAATTTGTCTCCTGTGAAAGGGGTGGCAAGGTAGCGGGGTCCTGCGAGGAGGTTCTTGTGCTGAGGGCAGAGTCGCTCCGGAAACGGCTAAGAGCGATCTCAGAGAGCCAGGACCCTATTTCTTTCTTGAGGGATCCACACCGTGCACATGCCGGAGTGAAAAAAGCGAGAGAAGAGGGTGATTTATTGTCCCAGGGCAATCCAGTTAACTCTGTTCCTCAGGAGAATTTGCGGCAACAAGAATGCAATTTTGATCAAGACAGATTGGGACACCAACCTGATGTTACAAACGAAGAGACTGTTCAGTTGCCTCAAAGAAGCAAACGAAGGAGCAATGCAGAGCTCAAAGGATGCAGTAATGGGAATGTAGAGCAGCATCACACGGAGGGCTGCTACTCAGATGGGAGCACATTCTTCCTGAACCGCCTCACCGGCATAAGACCTGAAATGCGAGCGGAGCAACACAGTGGAGTGACCCTTCCACAGCTTCTCCACCCTATTGGTAGCTTATTGCGAGTGTTTATCGCAACGTTCACCTCTGACATTTCCTGGTGTGTGCTCTCTCCACTATTGAATTTTCCCATTTGTCATGTTGAGATCCATAATTAAATTCTCCATGGAAGTCCTAATTGATGTACGTCTCTCAGGTTCCTTGACTACTGTAAGATTCCCCAGTACCTGCCAGTAACAATAGCATGCCACAACAAGGACAGATGCTGGAGTGCGAACAGTGAAAATAGAACTGCAGCCCCTTTCGAAAACCATCCTAATTTACTTCTAGTGTAAGTGGCTACCCAATAAATCTTGCAAGCTAATATCTCATGCTTTCATATTTTGAATCCATAGGGTGTAGGCAAGTCAGACACAGCATCTTAGTTTGCAGTATTTGCTGAGATTTATGGTAGATCAAAACAAGATAAGCATAGCTTTCCTGGAGGACTAATACTGATTTGTTGATGTGTATTTCGCCTTTAAGATACCCCCGATTTCCAGAAGTGATAGCATTTGGAAAGGATAGGAAGAATCAAGGAGTTGCATGCCACCATCCAAAGCTCATAGTGTTACAGAGAGAGGACAGCATGCGTGTTATTATTTCTTCAGCTAACTTGGTACCTAGACAGGTCAGTGTTATAGTTCATGCCATAATGTTTTGTCTTGAATTCTTTATTTTTTTGCTGGTGATTTCTGTTGCTATGCTCTTACTGAAAGTAAACTATACTTTGTGCAGTGGCATCTCATAACAAACACAGTGTGGTGGCAAGACTTTCCCCGTAGGACATCCCCCGATTATTCAGGTCTTTTTAGTGCATTCGATGGACCAAAATCTGATTTTGCTGCTCAGTTAGTTTCATTCATAGGATCCCTTATCAATGAAGTCCCTAGCCAAGCATATTGGATAAATGAGATAGCAAAGTATGATTTTGAAGGAGCTGGTGGGTACCTTGTTGCTTCAGTACCAGGGTTGTATATGCCAAGTCCTTGTTATTTGGAGTCCAATTATTGCCTTTCAGTAAGTCTACTCTTATTACTGATATAATATGTGATGTATATTTTCTTGTTTAGTGAAGCCCTTAGGAAGAATAACTAAACATATAAACACTAAACAACATGCTATCTATGATTTGCGTACATTCTCGAGTAGAAACAGTTGTTTTGCGTACTTCTAGTTCTTCATTAAAATAGTTTTGACCTATTCCCTGACCAGACACTATTGATTATTTATGCAGGGAAAACAGATTATACATACAAAATCTTCACATAGAATATTCCTTGGTTCTGTGCAAACATCTGTAGTTGGTTTATCCCATCGGTTTCACTTACCATCTGATGCCGGTTCACAACTGAAAGCCTTGTCTGTATTTCTTGGAAAATGCCGTGAAAACATGCATGGAACTACAGAAGTGATCTTGAAAAGAAATACAAATATACCTGCAGATGCTAATGCTGTGAGTGTCCTTGTTGCTGATCTGGATAAATTTTGTGAGGAAGGTACATGCAAACCTCAAAATGTGTAACTTTTACTGCACGTTAACTCGCATCCTGATGTGCTTTGTGTTTCATGATTCATGTGCAAATCAACTTATTTGCTTCTCTTTCTGTTATTTTAATCAATAACCATGTCCAATGCCCCGAAGCAGATTCTGTCCAACTTGGTTTCTTGCCTAGAGAGGTTGCGAAATGGGTATCTCCCCTTAGTGACACGGGCTTCTTCAAATTTTCTGGATTTATCTACCCTAGAGAAGCCCTGGAAGCTGCATTTGGAGCAACTAACACAAAAGTGCAGTTGCTTATGTATGTATCAAAGGTATTGTAGGAAGATCTCAAGATGTCTTTTGATATCTTTGCAGTAGTTTTGAGAAACCCATGCTGATCTTAAACTCTTTCTATGAAATTCAGGGTCCAGAGTTTTCTCAAATTTCAGGGCTGATCCAGGATGAACATCTTCCTTCATTGTGCTCACTAGTAGCGTGCCTGAAAAAAAGCCCTGGGCTTTGGCGGTTAGAAGAGGTAATAAACCAAACTAAAGTTTGATAACATAATTTACTATCCCATATTTTTTGTTAAATTAGTGGTAATACTTACTCTGGGATACTTGAAATTCATAGCTCCACAGCACTATCAGGTGATTGACGTAGCTCACATTAATTTTTTGCCACCATTTAAAGGGAACAGTCTTCCATTCTTCGGTTTCATAACACCTTACATATTTTATTTCGTTCAAGTATCATTGGCGTAAGTTGAATTATCGTTTGTATATGATTTGCCAATATATATGATAAATTACTCCGTGAAAATCCTGTGAGTATTACAAATAGTATAGGGTAGATGCGATAGTGCCATTTCTCCCCAGTCCTCACTGTTCCGCGCGCGCATTCTATGCAATATGATTCTGTTCTTAAATAGACTGACTAAGAAATTCAGCGTTTATTCTTCTTGCCTCTCGTATTTTTTTCACGGGGATTTCATGCCTCTTTTTATCAGCTTGTGTTTAAAGTTTCCTAAGTTACTTAGTGACTGTCTAAGTTAATCCTTTGCCCCCTGCTATGTTTAGTAACCCATTGTCTTAAACTATGATCTGCATTGTTCTGCAACAGGTATTATCACACTTTAAGTGGCCTGAAACACTGGAGACTGATTTTATGTACAGTGAGTAAAACCATATTTCTTTTATTACTGGAAGCCAATCATCTTAATATGGGATTTTAACTAAACATGTTTATTTATGAATTATATTATAGGTGCTTCATCCATCGGGACTTCTATTAATCCACAGTTCATTGCACACTTCGCTTCAGCGACAGGTAAACGATCCAATCACGATGTTGACTCCGAAGAATCTGACCCAGAGGTAATATTTAATTGCCCCATGAACCACACCATCTCAGTAAACTTCCTGGCATTTTACTCATTATTCATGGACATTCATTTCCCATGTTCCTCGATCTTCCTAGTGGGGTGGCTGGACAGCAGGCCATGAGCTAAAGAAGCCATCAATCAGTTTGTTATTTCCAACAATTGAGAGGGTGAAAAGCGCGGCTTGTGGAATTCAGTTGTCCAGATATTTGCTTTCTCTACCTGAGGTTGATTTCTCTTTCCAAAATTTTGATTATGTGCTTATTTTATCGGTTAAAGAGCTCATGACACATTCACATCATATTTGAAGTTCCTATGGCCTAGCTACTTCCTTCAGGATGAAGTTGCATATTAATCTGGGATGCTTTAGTTCAATGAATTATGTAGCTTTGTACAATGAAATAGGCGACACACATCTCTCTAGTTAGAGAAGCAAGTGATAAGGATATTAATGACTTAGAGGTGTAACTTGTATAGCAGATACATTACGGTGGGAATAGTTTTTCTTCCATTGTAATATCCTGTCCAGAATATTGTAGTCTGGTGGTTGAAGAAAGAAGGCATAAGTTATATTTTATGGTTTTACTTCTACCCATCTCATATACTCCATTTTTACAGAAAACGTGGCAAAGATTGAGATCTACCGGCATATTTCATGATGCAATCCCACATCCACATGATAGGATAGGGCATCCTATGCATGTTAAGGTATGCTCAATATCATAGGGTAAATATTCATTGTCTTCTCTTGTTAATGCTGAGGTGGATAGCATATGTAGGTCTTAGGCGACATCTATATTAGGGAGGATGATGATTCAAGGAAAATTATTATATAACGATGCGATTTAATGGATAACGGGGGATAACGGGGGAAAGGAATTCACAGTGATGAAAATAATTTTCTCACCCTCAACAGGTCAATGGAGTGGTCAGCTTAGCAGAACTAGAGGCTAACTTTAATCATCATCCCCAATATGGATGTTGCTAACTAATGAACCCCAGTTACAATATTGACATCATACTCTATACCAGGTTGCTCAGAGGCGATTCCGGTCTCGGTTAGGTGGCCATTCATTTGGCTGGACTTACTGTGGATCTCACAATTTCAGCCCAGCTGCCTGGGGACAACCGTTGCACCCTCCGTCCAAAGCGAATCCTACTGATGCCACCAGAGGAGCTCCTTCTGGGTCAAGGCTGCACATTTGCAACTATGAGCTGGGCATCATTCTCATTGCCCCGCCGCCAGGCATGTCAAAGGAGGGCAATGGAAGGAGGCATGGGATTGATGGCATATCCCTTCCATTTGTCACCCCTGCGCCACAATACAAGTACAGTGATAGGCCTGCGACACCGCTGGCTATGCGACAAGCCATGGCGGAAGCTTGTATTCCGCAGAGCGACTTGTCGGAAGAGACTGACGAGGATATACCAGATGAAGATGACGAGCATGTGGTTGAACTATCTGACTGTTGTACTGAAGAGAAAGAAGAGGAGAAGATCTACGCAGAGACTTTATGGGGGCAGGTGGATTCTTCGCAGAGCCAGGGAAAAGATTCCTGAAATTGGAGGCTGGCTCTGCAGTCTTTCACAGAAAGTACAGACCAGATATTTATTGGATAAGAGTGTCCAAGGAGAGTACATTAGATCTAAACATGACAGTTGACAGACAGATTCCAAAAGTTCCTTGAGGACGCTGGTTCTCATATCACAGTGAATTCATCATTCTTAACAAGAGAAAATTATCGTCATTGATTCTCAAATGAAGTACAGGCATAAATCACATGAACAGCCGCCTGAATCACCAGGATTATTTCTTATTAAAGGATTGTAGATGATTCCATTGCTTTTTTTAGCTTATATTGTGTGGTGTACATGTCTTGTCATTTATTGTTGTATTGATAATTATCATTTGTACACTTATCAACGGAGCCTGGAAGGCAACTATTTCTGATGTGAAGAAACATTGGAACGAAATGTTTTACTTAACTTTACTGTGCATGATGTGCCTTGCCTAGTTGAGTAATTCATCAATCTTCAATCTGTTACTAGATAGGAAGTGCGGCCTGCCGCACCCACCTGGTTTCATTTTAGCTAACCCGGCAGAAAGATAAAAAACAGTATGACGAAGCAAAGGAAAACATATACTTCCCAAAATCTGAACTTGATTGAATCATATTCAGCCAAGTAAATCAGAATATATGTTACACATGATACAAAGGTACAAAGCAGATACAACAATTTATATATGCATATGAAGCTATGACATGTACGCACAGCGACTCGACATCATCGATACAACAGTTCATACACCCAAATACATGCTGGATATGTTCTCCGTACACCAGTAAAAGGATAGCACATATAGCTTGGTCCGCTAATTTTGATCTGTTCTCATTCACTATGCCAGGCAAAAGAGAGTACTCAGCGTACACAAAGTTCCTATCGATTTTGACCTAATCAGATACCTGCAAAGAAACACACCTCAGGGCGCAGCTGGTAGCAGGTGGCATCCATTTCCCATAATCGTACACACTTTCACCAATTTTCCACCCAGGATCCTGTCTTCCTCCTCGGGATACTTCTTCCAGTCTTTGAAAAATCTGCACCACAATCAAAGATCTTGTGTTTTATGGCAGCTCACGTTATGACAACTATTAAAGATTCAATACAACTTAGTCTTATATGCTAACCACAATATTTGCTTGCCCTTGGACAGTACAACAGAATAAAATAGGAGGTGCAAATCCAGAACAATGTATGTTGGGTGACAGGGCATAATAATACCAAATCTATTGAGAACAAAGGACCAACTCAAGCTAGCATCTGTTGATATGCCCCTACAGCCGAGCCATCATTTCTTTGCACGGTCATGACCAAAATGATAAGGTCATGCATAGCCAATCCTCAAATGCACGTAAGAGGAATGTATAGCATATGGGTTAACTAACTAACGAATATGAGGATCACACAAAACACATCAAAAGTATGATTACTTTAAGAGATACCCAGTCTAGAGCCTAGGCTTCCTGTTCGGAGGGCAAAGCTTCTTTTCCCGTCAGTGTCTCATCTTGTCCACTTTAAGAGAAAAACAGTGAAATAAGCAGACACGACAAAGATAGATATTGTTATAAACTTATGGGGAAAGCAAAAGTACATACCTTGAAATACCATCGATCTCATCTGCTAAGGTAGAAGAATATCCACCCAGCATTGTACTCTTCTAGAAGAACAAAGCAAAAAGGCACATTAAATCAGCATTCAAATAATGGTCTTTGCTCAAATGAGATATGCAAAAGACCTCAACATTATTAACCCATGGCGGACCCCACATGGCCCCGTTTTAACTAACCCCGGCAATAGATAATATATATGTATTACTCAATATATCTCATAATGGAAATGTCGAGAGGCAGCAGGGAGATGAAATAATATAACACTTTTTCATATCTTGCATAATTCCAAGAGCACGTATAGCCTTCTCAAAGAGGCAGCAGGGAGATCGGAATCGCGCCTTGGCGCGAGGGTGCCGGTCCCAGCATTTTGCTGAAGCATATAACACTATATTAGTAGAAACCAGGTATAACATTTGCACTTATAGAGGATAATAAAGTAGAGAGATATTTAATTGTGATAGAGCTCAAGATCAACATAAGTTTATAAGGCAGGATCAAGCTCGGTGAGTTCATAAGACCGCAAAAGACAACCATTCGACACGAAGTTCAATACCAAAAGTACGAACACATAAGAGGAGGTAATAAGAACGGGACATAATAAAGAAGAGCCAACTACAGAGCCATAATCAGTAAGCATACTAATACGTGTCGCAATTCATTTGTCTTGTCGATGTACTTCATAGGGACTGCCTCACACAAACCTGATACTATCGAGCATCGACCACATTACTTACAATTCCTCTATGCTTTTGTATGGCCAAACGATAGCACTCCAATCATTTTGATTAGAAAGTTTCTTACAGAAGGACATGATACATGAATTTTTCAATCTGAACCCAAGTACACAAGGCCTAAACAGTGTATCTATAGTTCTATGATAATTTTCCATATCTATTCCATGGTTTAATAAATCTTAAGCACATGTAATGTTCAACACAAGCACATGAGTTGCAGGGTACTACAGGAATATGACCAGGCACGTGATAGTTATACCACAGGAATACCTGATGGACAAAATTATTATAAAAAGTCAGTAACCAACTAAATGTAACAGTACACCTATCAAAAATTGAGTATACACAGGCGCCCCTGCCTGGCTCGGTGGCCCAAATCCTAACTCTATGTGCAAATAAAAGTGTTCATACAAAATTAGTTCATGCAACCGATTGCCCACCACATTCTTCTCAAATAATGATGCAGGCATGATTCCAAAATAAAATAAATACAATTAACAATCCCTCCCCATGAAACACAACACTATGAATTAATTGTAACCATGTTTATTTGATCCATAATCACATTCTTTTCATCAGGAACAACTAACTGCTTACGGATTAAAAATATAGATTGGCCGAAGCGCCACACAGGCATCATCCAACAATTTTATTTATTTGCTAAAATCCCCGCTACCCATGGCAACAAACACCAACCTTGTTATTTTAATATTTTCTATTAACTACATTTCTGCCGAAAAGTGGTGACACTTTTTACTCAAATCTGCAAGATGTAATTCAGCCAAACACTATATGATCGGAAATCTGACATACCTTCTAGTCTATCCAGGCAATTTGGGATCGATCTGTTCTTTGGATTAGTCAGATGACTGAGCGGAATCCCCAATCGCTCCCTCTGCCCCCACTTCCGCCGCACAGATTTGGCCGACCACACTGCTTCCCTTATGGTGCGTCTACATAACCCCATTTACCAAAATTCAGGTTAGATGCAGAAATGCAGAAACAAATCCCTGCGGAACTGCGCACATCACTAACACAAATCTGTACCTGTTAATCGGCTTCAGCAGGAACCCCATCTTCACGGGTATCCGCAGGTCCCTTCTCGCAGACGGTGGCTCGCCGAGGCTGCCGCTCTCGATAAAAGATGGATCCAGGCTCGAGAGGTAGGAGACAGCTGCTCCCAGCGACCCATGCTTGCGTTTACTCGGCTACTGTCGGAGTTACCGGAAAGCATCAATCCTGACCCATGGATCAGGACAGCGAAAATGCACAGAACCATCAATAAATTTCATATTGAAAGAATCAATACACACGCACAACCACACTAACTCAAATAACCAGAACTGCACAAGTACATATTTACGCTTGCCATTGCAACTGAATTTAGAACTTTCCAATAATTGTAACCTACCTGGAGCAGTGCAGCAACGGTGCCAAAGGAGTGCCACAGCAGTGGAGCAAGGTCTTGAAAAATCTCTTGCTTCTGAAAGAGGAAAACTGAGAAACTGAGTAGACAATGAATTTTCACCTCCTGCATCCCAGATTTGCAGCCATACTTTAAATGTTAAAGTAAAATGGTTCCATGTATCAACTGTCCAGTTTGGGATATTGTCTTTGGAAAGATGATGTTTCCCTCAGAACATAATGATGATGCTTGCAATAGTGGCTCATACCATGGGTTCGCAATTTTGCTAGATAAATAAGTGACAGGGAAAAAAATACTAACTAAACTTCATCACTTATCTAGATAATCTGCAGAAGTAGAACAGACTATTTCTAACCTATAAATGTCTTCCTATATAGTTCATAAACTGTTTAGATTTATTAACACCTCCTCCTGATAAGTCATCAATAGGACAGGATTTCACAAAGTTTACACACCCTCCCTCTCCTTGAACATGGCATCTCCACCAGATACTAAAATTAAATATGCATAGCCGAATACAGACCTTGTAGCCTGCTCCAGCACAAAAATATTCATTGGAAGTTCACTTTTACCAAGAAACAAATACATCAGGAAGCAGGGGATATTAACAAAAATGCGCTTGTGGTATTCACTCCTGAGAGGTTGTATATGATAACTGCAGTATTTACCATTTTATTCAAGGGTGCAATAGCGGAAATGGGCACGTGTCTTGTTGTATTCAATCCTAACAGAACAACGTATAAGATAACGATGGTATTTTCTATTTTAATCAGAGCAAGCAGAATTAAAATAAATACAAATATCTGATGCAAATATCGAAATCTCCATCCGAGTGTATCCAACAGAGATCGGCAACCGTTCTTGCTACGGTTGCTAATAATAAGTACAGCAAAGCACATGTTTAAAAGATGTATGATAATAAAAGCTACAAAAATCATATGCCCTACTTGCTTTCGCTACATATATCTACAAGTGTACAGCAAGCTAAAGTAATGCACAAAATCACCAAATTCTCATCATACTCCAGATATGAGCAGGCAGAGTTGCACTAAATTACCCACCACCACAAGCTAGTCATGGAATCGCGCTCCGGAGATCGATGACACCATCCAAGCTACTGCAAAGACCTTGTCCTGCCCTGTGATAGTGGTGACCTACAATCCAATTGAGATGACCAGCCGTCAGAGAGAGAGAGAGAGAGAGAGAGAGAGAGAGAGAGAGAGAGGTGAACCTGCAGCAGCGGCCTGGGTGGAGTTACAGTCCACGGAGATCCCCAACCTGCAGCAGCCGCACAGAATTTCCATGGTCACGACAAAAGCAGGAAGGGGATCTGTATTGAACTGGACACTAAAACTGAACATTTTTATGATATTCTAAAAGCTTTCATACACATAAATGATGCATTTCACAGGGACTGAAACATACCAGCACATGGGTGTTACATGATTAAACTGAAAAAACCTTGAAAAGACCACTTAAATTTAGATTTAAGCCAGCCAATTATCTGAGCGCACCTTCTCTGAACATATTTCTATCACATAAATCTAGAATTATCTAAATAGTATCTACAATATCAAGTTTGACACAACCGAACACAAAATAGAGAAGGGGGGAGGAGGAGCGAGCTGTGGTGGGCTAGCTGTACCTACTTGAGCTGGCCCCTCCTCCTCTTAGAGAGGAGAACGATCTGGTAGTTAAGCGTCTTCCAGGTGCCATCCTTGAAGGAGAGCTCGACGATGTCCTTCCTAGTGCTGGCCACATCGCCAGCCAGGCAACACTGCTTCTCCGCATTCAGGAGTGACTCGGTCGCCATGTTTAATGGGGTTTTGCAGTTCTGAAATTGGTCACGGCCATCTTCAATCAGGAGAAGCACCAAAATTAATTAAAGAAAACTTGCACATGTATTAGTACTATGAGTAACTCTACTGATTGCTAGCAACCTTTGAGATTATCCTAACAAAATCTCACCCAAGCAATCCGTTTAACTCGCATAGAGAAGAACCGTCGTTTCAGTGATGCTACTGGCTGGAAACTAATACAGAATTCAGTTTGCATGCTCCTATGAAGAACCAACTGTCTGTGGTGGTGCGGTCATATGAGGATGGCGCTGCTGCGCGGGGGAGCAGCGGCGCTACCGGCGACGGCGCCCCTTCGGGAGATGCAAGAGGAAATTAGACTACTGTATAGTGTGCCGCTACTGTATAGAAAAAGAGCAGTAATTTAACAACCATATGAAGGCACCGACCACAATTTGCTCAGGCTACTGTATAGTGTGCATTGTTCTGGAGGCCATGATCCACCCATAACAGAATCCCTGACCTTTCATGCCCCAAAATCGAACCGAATATTATGCACAGAATTATCCAAATTGCTACTAAAAGCTACCAGCCAACAGCAAGAAGAACAAAAAGAATTTCTTAGTCTTCTATATACAAGTGTTTAAACAGAACTTCTACCTGGCTTTTCAAGGGAAAAAGGTAAAAGAAAGGATTTAAGCTAGTACTTTAGCACTAAAAAGCAATGTTGCATTAGAATTGTAGGAGTACAGAAAAAAACAGAAGAACCATCTCAATAGCAGAATTTTTCTACCATCAGAATTCTCACTACCATCAAGATCAAAAGCTCAGCTCGACAAACTGATTTAACTAATGCTAAATAAATTGATGATTTTCTCGAAAATTTCTCCAAGTAAACAACACACCTCTTGCAACTGTAGTTGTCGACTTGAATGGAATACTCGCAGCAGTCGACATGCCCGTTATATTCCCGCTATGACCATTCACCCGCCAACCTGCTGCAAGCCCACGACTGCATGGTGCTACTCATTTGTTTGGGAGATTGCAGACGCATCTGCGAGTCAACCTGTGCTCCAAGTGCATGTCTGCAGCTCCATGTTGTTCCGTTATGTTGACAGCATGTGCTTAGCTCAAGAGAAGGAGACATTATCAAGGGTGAGTGAATCATCATTTAATTATCTATACGCCATGATAACATAAAAAGGACATCACATTGCTGGAGGCATGAAACCAAGTGCCAGATTATACAGTTTCATATACACTTTTATGGTTTCATTCATATATCATATGGTGTGTCGACAAATGGCACTACTGCATGAGATGCATTAATTTTGAATGCAAGTCTAGGACAGTATGCTACAGTAATAATATATGTCACTACGAGCTAATTTCCAGCATATTCAGTTAGCAGTTGGATAAGTGCTATTTTTTTATCATCTCAGATTCCTATCAACATGTCATCCATAGTTCCTATTCCTATTAGGATGTGATTCTTCAGATGGACACTAAAATGATGAATTTTCTACCTGCGCATAATTGTAACCTGCCTTTATATTAGTATATATTCAAGGATGGAACATGCCTTCAGATGCATTCAAGCTTTACGTTGCTAACCTTCAGGTCGCAAATGAAAACAGAACGTACTGCTCGTTAACACAAAAATTAATTTGCGTATTTAGGAGATGTCCACAAATAACAAATTTTCTAATTAACTGGGAATAGAAGATTCAAGTAGGTAGGAGTAGATACATATCAGAGTGATAAAGATTGGCATTAATGCATCTATATATGCTGCAAATCCTTTGTTTGAAGATCTGAAGTCAATTCAACATTAAAAGTGTGACCATCTAGACAACGTAATAACGCTGGGCAGTGTAATATACAATCTAGACATAGGTTTGATGTAATTCGAAAATCAGAAAGTCCAAACCTTGAGGAGCTGCAGGTCCATGGCCACCGGATCCGACGCGCCCGGACTCGCAGCCAACGGATCCGCGTGAGTGGATGAAATACGGGTTGGGGTTGGCCTCCTGCTCGACGACGCAGGAGATGAGGGCCTGCGCGCGGTCCAGCAGCGCGTCCTCCTCATCCTCGGCCGCCTCCGTCTCCTCGGCCGCCTTGTCCTCCTCCGGCTCGGCGGCGGCGGCGAGGTTGGCCGCCGGCTGCTTGGGCTCCATCAGACTTCTGCATTACCCGCTCTCCCATCAACATCTCCAAGAACTCTCACTGTATTTAAGAAACCACTCTGTTATTCAAACCGGACGTAGAGAAACATTATTGCTTCCTTTCTAAATCTTAGACCATTCCTAATCAAAATCGTAAATAATTTCCTAACCAAATCCCTAAGCATGAATCTACCGGTGTACTCTGCCTACACAAGCCCCACACAAGCACGCCACAGAGAGAGAGAGAGAGAGAGAGAGAGAGAGATATGGGAGGTGCGGAGAAGGCTATGGAGGACGGTGTTGATCTCACCTGAGAGGACCGCTTGGGATCAAGTGCAGCCAGCTCAGAGAGCCACTTCTCGCCGCCGCCCTGCCGTGGGTGTGTCTCTCCGCTTCAGATCTGGGCCTTAGGGAGGAAGAACAGACGGCGCGGTGGCAAGGGGAGAGGAGAGGCCAGCGCCGCTGCATCCTCTGACCCCCATCTCCTGCTCATGCCTCCTCACCCCCTCGTCCACCTCACTGCCGTTCGTCACTTTTGGCCCGGCGGCGGCACACAGGTCGTCCCACGCGCAGAGATGGCCGCAGTGCTCCATGGCATTTTCGGCGTGTGCCTCGTACGGCAGCGCCGAGTCGCCGGCCGTGCTCCTCGCGCTGCTGCTCATGCTCACCGTGTCCAGGGAAGGAGGCCGGGGTGGCGGGGCAAAGGGGATGGAGCGAGGGGTGACGGCGGCAAGCTGGGCGATGGGAAAAGAAGGGGGAGCGCGGCGGCTGGGGCGAGAGGGGAGGAGGCGGGAGGGCGGCGCGACGGGGAGAGGCGGGGGGGCACGATGGGGAGAGGCGGGAGGGCGCGAGTACGAGCGGGGGCGACGGCCTGCTGCTGCGCCGCCTTGCCCTGCTGCTGCTCCTCCCCGCTGCCGCCGCCGTCGTGCTCCTCGTCCTCCCTCCGCTGCTGCTCATCGCGGTTCGAGGAGGTGGGTGGCGGCGGCGGCGGCGATGTGGGTGGGAGGAGAGGAGGCGCGCGGGAGGAAGGGAGAGAGGAGGAGGCGGCTAGGTCTCCACCACAGGAGCACCCTCCTTTTATACCTCCTCCACGCGAAATGACCGGAATGCCCTGGTGGGGGTATGGATATTACATTCTGTTGCCATTGAAATTTTATCCGATGGCCGAGGTTGATCGGGTGAATATCCAACGACCCACAGCGATTTGGATCGAGATCCGACGGCCATAACACAATCAAGGAAACGATCGGACGGCCGAGAGTCGCTAATCGCTGAGGAGCCTCCGTGATCCATCCTTCTCTTATTATTGGATTCTATTTTTTCTGCATGAATACCTTTGTAATCCTGCTATAAGGTAATCTGCAAATGAAATAAATTTTCTCCTTTGAAATTAAAATAAAACCTGCATCTTTGATATATATTGTAATTCCATCCTTTCCATCTGCAAATTGCATGTAAGCAAGAAATGCTGTGCCGGTTGACCACACGCAGATAATTGCAAAACCCTTAGGGCATATCTAGCCGATCCTTTATATCTTAACTCCTTATGCTTAACTCATAATTTGAGGAGTTAAACGGTGTCGGGACCTAGTCGAACCCTTATATCACATACACTTCAAATTATTGTTTGAGTATCCACCGGATCTTCGACCTCCTCCACATCTGAATCATTGTTCTCCTTGAGCATACCTAGCACTATCATGATTGAGATCGTCGAGGCTAGTGGCACTATTTTAGCTGATTTTTAATGGAAAATATACCTAACACAAAGGAGTATATACATGTTTTCTTGTGAGCTTGGGGGGGGCATGGCCCACGTTGGCCCCCATGTAGCTCCGCCACTGGTCGAGGCCTTGGATGTGACGAATTCAATTGAGACATGAAACTTGCAACCCCCCCCCCCTCCCTCCACACTACAATGAACAACAACAAGCTCAAACCCCATGGCCGCAAACCATCATCAATGTTTCGGCCGAAAAAGAAAAGGAATTTATTTACCTATGGCATTTCATCGAGCACTTGGTTGCGGGGTGTGACGTTCGGATAATTAAGCTACAGTAATCTCTGCTAATGATGCCACGTCACCTCTGTTACTGTTGCTAACCCTCGCGTTAGATCAAAACGTTTCAAAATCAAATTATATTTTTGACAAACAATAAAAGTTTTTCAAATATCAAAACAAAAATGTTCGAAATGTGACATAATTAAGTTTACTAAATTAGGTGCAACCTATGCATTTTTCCAAAACTATAATGTTTAGGAAATATGAGAAAACAGAAAAGAAAATAAAGAAAAAGGGAAAGAACAAAATCAGAAAATAAAACTAACAAAAAAATGAAAAAGAGAACCCCCATCGGGCGGTCGGCCCACTGCTAGCTGCCAGCCAGCCCAACGGCCGCCCCTCACTCCCTTATCCCTCCAGACCTGAAACCCTAAATCGTTGCCCCCCACTTTCCCCCACTTGCTCTCTCCCTCTCCCCCCACCACTCTCGATCCCATATGGATTGGGGTGGAGAACAACCGCCGGACACCATCACCGAAGGCCACCCCGCGGGACCGCTCTGCCGTCGCCGGAGCCCCTCCTCACGGGATCGCCTCCTCCACGTCATGCTGCCTCCGACTTCCTCCCCGACTCCCACCGCCTCAACCTCGCTATTCGCGGTGAGGCCCGACCTCTTCTTCCTCGAACTCTGTTCTTTGCTATCTTTGTGAGCCGCCCGCCTCCCCGAGAGCAGTGTGTCTTGGCCAAGCCCCAGCCCCACAAGGCAGCGTCTGCGTCGTGCCCCGCCTGCCCTGTGAAGGAAATACGCCCTAGAGGCAATAATAAAGTTATTATTTATTTCCTTATTTCATGATAAATGTTTATTATTCATGCTACAATTGTATTAACCGGAAACATAATACATGTGTGAATACATAGACAAACATATAGTCACTAGTATGCCTCTACTTAACTAGCTCATTAATCAAAGATGGTTATGTTTCCTAACCATAGACATGTGTTGTTATTTGATTAATGGGATCACATCATTAGGAGAATGATGTGATTGACATGACCCATTCCGTTAGCCTAGCACTTGATCGCTTAGTATATTGCTATTGCTTTCTTCATGACTTATACATGTTCACGTAACTATGAGATTATGCAACTCCGTTCTGGGAGGAACACTTTGGTGCTACCAAACGTCACAACGAATCGGGTGATTATAAAGGAGTACTACAGTGTCTCCAAAGGTACATGTTGGGTTGGCGTATTTCGAGATTAGGTTTTGTCACTCCGATTGTCGGAGAGGTATCACTGGGCCCTCTCGGTAATGCACATCACTATAAGCCTTGCAAGCAATGTAGCTAATGAGTTAGTTAATGAATGATGCATTACGTAACGAGTAAAGAGACTTGCCAGTAACGAGATTGAACTAGGTATTGGATACCGACGATCAAATCTCGGGCAAGTAACATACCGATGACAAAGGGAACAACATATGTTGTTATGCGGTTTGACCGATAAAGATCTTCGTAGAATATGTAGGAGCCAATATGAGCATCCAGGTTCCGCTATTGGTTATTGACCAAGAATAGTTCTAGGTCATGTCTACATAGTTCTCGAACCCGTAGGGTCCGTGCACGCTTAAGGTTTCGATGATGGTTATATTATGAGTTTATGAGTTTTGATGTACCGAAGGAGTTCGAGTCCGGATGAGATCGGGGACATGACGAGGAGTCTCGAAATGGTCGATACGTAAAGATCGATATATTGGACGACTATATTCGAGTTCGGAAAGGTTCCGAGTGATTCGGTATTTTTTGAGTCTGGGAGAGTTACGGAATTCGCGGGGAGTATATGGGCCTTATTGGGCCATACGGGAATAGAGGAGAGAGGCGGAAGGAAGGAGGCTGCGCCCCATCTGGTCCGATTGGACAAGGGCGCAGCCCCTTTCCTTATTCCTCTCCCCTCTTTCCCTTCTCCTACTCCAACAAGGGAGGTGGAATCCTACTAGGACTAGGGAGTCCTAGTAGGACTCCACACTTGGCGCGCCCCCTCCTAGGGCCGGCCTCCTCCCCTCTTGCTCCTTTATATAGGGGGGCAGGGGACACCCCATGACACACAAGTTGATCTACGGATCGTTCCTTAGCCGTGTGCGGTGCCCCCTTCCACTATATTCCACCTCGGTCATATCGTCGCGGAGTTTAGGCGAAGCCTGCGCGCCGTAGAGCATCATCATCGTCACCACGCCGTCAGGTCGATTTGGAACTCATCCCGACACTTTGTTGGATCGGAGTCCGGGATCGTCATCGAGCTGAACGTGTGCTGAACTCGGAGGTGTCGTACGTTCGGTACTTGGATCGGTCGGATCGTGAAGACGTACAACTACGTCAACCGCGTTGTCATAACGCTTCTGAAGGAAATATGCCCTAGAGGCAATAATAAAGTTATTATTTATTTCCTTATATCATGATAAATGTTTATTATTCATGCTAGAATTGTATTAACCGGAAACATAATACATGTGTGAATACATAGACAAACAGAGTGTCACTAATATGCCTCTACTTTACTAGCTCGTTAAATCAAAGATGGTTATGTTTCCTAACCATAGACATGAGTTGTCATTTGATTAACGAGATCACATCATTAGGAGAATGATGTGATTGACTTGACCCATTCCGTTAGCTTAGCACTTGACCGTTTAGTATGTTGCTTATGCTTTCTTCATGACTTATACAAAGTTCGAAACTATGAGATTATGCAACTCCGTTTACGGAGGAACACTTTGTGTGCTACCAAACGTCACAACGTAATCGGGTGATTATAAAGGTACTCTCTGGTGTCTCCAAAAGTATATGTTGAGTTGGCATGAATCGAGATTAGGTTTTGTCACTCCGATTGTCGGAGAGGTATCTCTGGGCCTTCTCGGTAATACACATCACATAAGCCTTGCAAGCATTGCAACTAATGAGTTAGTTGTGAGATGATATATTACGGAACGAGTAAAGAGACTTACCGGTAACGAGATTGAACTAGGTATTGGATACCGACGATCGAATCTCGGGTAAGTAACATACCGATGACAAAGGAACAACGATGTCGTTATGCGGTTTGACCGATAAAGATCTTCGTAGAATATGTAGGAACCAATATGGGCATCCAGGTTCGCTATTGGTTATTGACCGAGAATGGTTCTAGGTCATGTCTACATAGTTCTCGAACCCGTAGGGTCCGCACGCTAACGCTTCGATGATGATTCATTATGAGTTTATAAGTATTGATGTACGAAGGTTGTTGAGTCCGGATATGATCACGGACATGACGAGGAGTCTCGAAATGGTCGAGACATAAAGATTGATATATTTGAAGCCTATGTTTGGACTTGAAAGGTTCCGCATGAAAGCAGAAGTTCTTAGGAACACCGAGGGTTACCGGAACCCCGGGGTCTATGGGCCTTGATGGGCCATAGGGAGAAGAGGAAAGGGCCGGCCAGGCAGGCGCGCCCCCTCCCCTCTAGTCCGAATAGGACAGGAGAAGGGGCGGCGCCCTTCCCTCTTCCCCTTCCCCAATCCTAATCCAACTAGGAAGGGGGAGTCCTACTCCGGTGGGAGTAGGACTCCTCCAGCGCCTCCCTAGGGCTGGCCGCACCCCTTGCTCCTTTATATCTGAGGCGGGGGCACCCCATGACACACAAGTTGATCTACGGATCGTTCCTTAGCCGTGTGCGGTGCCCCTCCACCATATTCCACTTGGTCATATCGTCGCGGAGCTTAGGCGAAGCCTGCGCCGTGAAGTCATATCATCGCGAGCTTAAGCGAAGCCTGCGTCGGTGGAGCATCATCATCGTCACCACGCCGTCGTCTTGTGGAACTCATCCCCGACGCTTTGCTGGATCGGAGCCGGGGATCGTCATCGAGCTGAACGTGTCTGAACACGGAGGTGCCGTGACGTTCGGTACTTGGATCGGTCGGATCGTGAAGACGCACGACTACATCAACCGCGTTGTTATAACGCTTCGCTTACGGTCTCACGAGTGCGTGGGCGGACACTCTCCTCTCGTTGCTATGCCATCACCATGGTCTTGCGTGTGCGAGGAAATTTTTGAAATTACTACGTTCCCCAACAAATGGCATCCGAGCCTGGTTTTATGCGTTGATGTCATATGCACGAGTAGAACACAATTGAGTTGTGGGCGATATAAGTCATCCGCTTACCAAAGCATGTCATACTTTGGTTCAGCGGTATTGTGAGATGAAGCGGCCGGACCGACATTACGCAGACGCTTACGCGAGACTGGTTTCACCGCTTCGAGCACTAGTTGCTTAAAGGTGACCCGCGGTGTCTGTCTCTCTCACTTTAGTTGAACCGAGTGTGGCTACGCCCGGTCCTTGCGAAGGTTAAAACAGCACCAACTTGACAAACTATCGTTGTGGTTTTGACGCGTAGGTAAGAACGGTTCTTGCTCAGCCCAGTAGCAGCCACGTAAAACTTGCAACAACAAAGTAGAGGACGTCTAACTTGTTTTTGCGGGCATGTTGTGATGTGATGTGGTCAAGACGTGATGCTATATTTTATTGTATGAGATGATCATGTTTTGTAACCGAAGTTATCGGCAATCGCGAGAGCCATATGGTTGTCGCTTATTGTATGAAATGCAACGTCATGTAATTGCTTTACTTTATCACTAAGCATGAGCGATAGTCGAGAAGCAATAGTTGGCAAGACGACAACGATGCTACGATGGAGATCAAGGTGTCGCGCGGTGACGATGGTGATCATGATTGCTTGAGATGGAGATCACAAGCACAAGATGATGATGACCATATCATATCACTTATATTGATTGCATGTGATGTTTATCCTTTATGCATCTTATCTTGCTTTGATTGACGGTAGCATTATAAGATGATCTCTCACTAAAATTATCAAGAAGTGTTCTCCCGAGTATGCACCGTTGCTAAAAGTTCAGTAGTACCCGGACACCACGTGATGATCGGTGTGATAAGTTCTACGTCCATCTACAACGGTGCAAGCCAGTTTTGCACACGCAGAATACTCAGTTAAACTTGACGAGCCTAGCATATGCAGATATGGCCTCGAACACGGAGACCGAAAGGTCGGCGTGAATCATATAGTAGATATGATCAACATAGTGATGTTCACCATTGAAAACTACTCCATCTCACGTGATGATCGGTTATGGTTTAGTTGATTTGGATCACGTAATCACTTAGATGACTAGAGAGATATCTGTCTAAGTGGGAGTTTTTTAATATGATTAATTGAACTTAAATTTATCATGAACTTAGTACCTGATAGTATTTTGCTTGTCTATGTTTCTTGTAGATAGATGGCTCGTCTTTGTTGTTCCGTTGAATTTTAATGCGTTCCTTGAGAAAGCAAAGTTGAAAGATGATGGTAGCAATTACACGGATCGGGTCCGAATTTGAGGATTATCCTCATTGCTGCATAGAAGAATTACGCCCTGGAAGCACCGCTGGGTGCCGTGCTCTTGCGAGAGCAACGCCGAAGTTGTGAGCGTCTGGCGAGCAAAGTCGATGACTACTCTATAGTTTAGTGTGCCATGCTTTACGGCTTAGAACCGGGTCTTCAACGACGTTTTGAGCGTCATGGAGCATATGAGATGTTCCAGAGTTGAAGTTAATATTTCAAGCAAATGCCCGGATTGAGAGATATGAAGTCTCCAATAAGTTCTATAGCTGCAAGATGGAGGAGAATAGTTCATCGGTGAGCACATACTCAAAATGTCCGGGTATAATAATCACTTAATTCATTGGGAGTTAATCTTACGGATGATAGTGTCATTGATGAATTCTCCAATCATCGCCACCAAGCTACAAGAGCTTCTTGGTGAACTATAATATGCAAGGGATGACTAAGACAATTCTGAGCTCTTCGCAATGCTAAAAGCAGCGGAGGTAGAAATCAAGAAAGAGCATCAAGTGTTGATGGTCAACAAGACCACTAGTTTCAAGAAAAGGGCAAAGGGAAGAAGAAGGAAACTTCAAAAGAACAGCAAGAAAGTTGCTGCTCAAGAGAAGAAACCCAAGTCGGACCTAAGCACTGGCGAGTGTTTTACCGCAAGCGGATCGACCTTTGAAGCGGAACTGCCCCAAGTATTTGGCGGATAAGAAGGATGGCAAGGTGAACAAAGGTATATGTGATATACATGTTATTGATGTGTACCTTACTAGAGCTCGTAGTAGCACTGGTATTTGATCTTGGTTCATTGCTAATATTTGCAACTCGAAGCAGGGACTACGGAATAGGCGAGCACCGCAAAGGACGAGGTGACGATGCGCGTGGGAAAGCGGTTCCAAAGTCAATGTGATCGCGGTCGCACGCTACCTCTACATCTACCTTCGGGATTAGTTTTAGACCTAAATAATTGTTATTTGGTGCCGGCGTTGAGCATGAACATTATATCTGGATCTTGTTTGATGCGAGACGGTTATTCATTTAAATCGAGAGAATAATGGTTGTTCTATTTATATGAGTAATATCTTTTATGGTCATGCACCCTTGAAGAATGGTCTATTCTTGTTGAATCTCGACAGTAGTGATACACATATTCATAATGTCGAAGCCAAAAGATGCAGAGTTGATAATGATAGTGCAACTTATTTGTGGCACCGCCATTTAGGTCATATCGATTGTAAACGCATGAAGAAACTCCATACGGATGGACTTTTGGAATCACTTGATTATGAATCACTTGGTACTTGCGAACCGTGCCTCATGGGCAAGATGACTAAAACACCGTTCTCCGGTTGTATGGAGAGAGCAACAGACTTATTGGAAATCATACATACAGATGTATGTGGTCCGATGAATGTTGAAGCTCGTGGCGATATCGTTATTTTCTCACCTTCACAGATGATTTAAGCAGATACGGGTATATCTACTTGATGAAGCATAAATCTGAAACATTTGAAAAGTTCAAAGAATTTCAGAGTGAAGTTGAAAATCATCGTAACAAGAAAATAAAGTTTCTACGATCGATCGTGGAGGAGAATATTTGAGTTACTGAGTTTGGTCTACATTTAAAGCAATGCGGAATAGTTTCGCAACTCACGCCACCGGAACACCACAACAGTAATGGTGTGTCCGAACGTCGAATCGTACTTTACTAGATATGGTGCGATCTATGATGTCTATTTCCGATTTACCGCTATCGTTTTGGGGTTATGCTTTAGAGACGGCCGCATTCACGTTAAATAGGACACCATCAAAATCCGTTGAGACGACACCTTATGAACTATGGTTTAGCAAGAAACCAAAGTTGTCGCTTCGAAAGTTTGGGGTTGCGATGCTTATGTGAAAAACTTCAACCCGATAAGCTTGAACCCAAATCGGAAAAATGTGTCTTCATAGGATACCCAAAGGAGACAATTGGGTATACCTTCTATCACAGATCCGAAGGCAAGACATTCGTTGCTAAGAATGGATCCTTTCTAGAGAAGGAGTTTCTCTCGAAAGAAGTGAGTGGGAGGAAAGTGGAACTTGATGAGGTAATAGTACCAGCTCCCTTATTGGAAAGTAGTTCATCACGTAAATCGGTTTCGTGACATCTACACCAATTAGCGAGGAAGATAATGATAATGATCATGAAACTTCAGATCAAGTTGTCCTTGAACTCAGAGATCAACCAGAATAAAATCCGCACTGAGTGGTACGGTAATCCTATTCGGAAGTCATGCTACTAGATCATGGTGAACCTACGAACTATGAAGAAGCGATGGTGAGCCCAGATTCGCAAAATGGCTTGAAGCCATGAAATCGAGATGGGATCCATGTATGAGAACAAAGTATGGACTTTGGTTGACTTGCCGATGATCGGCAAGCCATTGAGAATAAATGGATCTTTAAGAAGAAGCGACGCCGATGGTAACATAACTGTCTATAAAGCTCGACTTGTTGCAAAAGGTTTTCGACAAGTTCAAGGGGTTGACTACGATGAGACTTTCTCACCAGAAGCGATGCTTAAGTCTGTCGAATCATGTTAGCAATTGCTGCATTTTATGATTATGAAATTTGGCAAATGGATGTAAAACTGCATTCTTGAATGGATTTCTAGAAGAAGAGTTGTATATGATGCAACCGAAGGTTTTGTTGATCCAAAAGTGCTAACAAAGTGTGCAAGCTCCAGCGATCAATTTATGGTCGGTGCAAGCCTCTCGGAGTTGGAATAAACGCTTTGATAGTGTGATCAAAGCATATGGTTTTATCTGAGACTTTTGGAGAAGCTCTGTATTTACAAGAAAGTGAGTGGGAGCTCAGTAGCATTTTAATATTATATGTGGACGACATATTGTTAATTGGAAATGATATAGAATTTCGGATAGCATAAAAGGATACTTGAATAAAAGTTTTTCAATGAAAGACCTCGGTGAAGCTGCTTACATATTGGGCATTAAGATCTATAGAGATAGATCAAGGCGCTTAATTGGACTTTCACAAAGCACATACCTTGATAAAGTTTTGAAAAAGTTCAAAATGGATCGAGCAAAGAAAGGTCTTTTACCTATGTTACAAGGTGTGAAATTGAGTCGACTCAATGCCCGACCACGCAGAAGATAGAGAAAATGAAAAATGTTCCTATGCTTCAGCCATAGGCTCTATCATGTATGCAATGTTGTGTACAGGACTGACGTGTGCTTAGCAATAAGCTTGGCAGGAAGGTACCAAAGTAATCCAGAGTGGATCATGGACAATGGTCAAGAACATCTGAAATACGAAAAGGACTAAGGATATGTTTCTCGTATATGGAGGTGACAAAGAGCTAATCGTAAATGGTTACGTCGATGCAAGCTTTGACACGATCCGGACGATTCTAAATCGCAAACCGGATCGTATTTTTATTAAGCGGTGGAGCTGTCGGTTGGTGCGGTTCTAAACAAAGCGTCGTGGCGGGATCTACATGTGAAGCGGAGTACATAGCTGCTTCGAAGCAGCAAATGAAGGAGTCGGATGAAAGAGTTCATTTCCGATCTAGGTGTCATACCTAGTGCATCGGGACCAATGAAGATCTTCGTGACAATCTTGGTGCAATTGCCTTGGCAAAGGAATCCAGATTTCACAAGAGGACCAAGCATATCAAGAGACGCTTCAATTCCATTCGGGACCAAGTCCAAGTGGGAGACATAGAGATTTGCAAGATACATACGGATCTGAATGTTGCGGACGTTGACTAAGCCTCTTCCACGAGCAAAACATGATCAGCACCAAGACTCCATGGGTGTTAGAATCATTCTTGTGTAATCTAGATTATTGACTCTAGTGCAAGTGGGAGATGAAGGAAATATGCCCTAGAGGCAATAATAAAGTTATTATTTATTTCCTTATATCATGATAAATGTTTATTATTCATGCTAGAATTGTATTAACCAGGAAACATAATACATGTGTGAATACATAGACAAAGCAGTGTCACTAGTATGCCTCTACTTTACTAGCTCGTTAAATCAAAGATGGTTATGTTTCCTAACCATAGACATGAGTTATCATTTGATTAACGAGATCACATCATTAGGAGAATGATGTGATTGACTTGACCCATTCCGTTAGCTTAGCACTTGATCGTTTAGTATGTTGCTTATGCTTTCTTCATGACTTATACAAAGTTCACGAAACTATGAGATTATGCAACTCCGTTTACGGAGGAACACTTTGTGTGCTACCAAACGTCACAACGTAATCGGGTGATTATAAAGGTACTCTCAGGTGTCTCCAAAAGTATATGTTGAGTTGGCATGAATCGAGATTAGGTTTTGCCACTCCGATTGTCGGAGAGGTATCTCTGGGCCTTCTCGGTAATACACATCACATAAGCCTTGCAAGCATTGCAACTAATGAGTTAGTTGTGAGATGATATATTACGGAACGAGTAAAGAGACTTACCGTAGCGAGATTGAACTAGGTATTGGATACCGACGATCGAATCTCGTAAGTAACATACCGATGACAAAGGGAACAACGTATGTCGTTATGCGGTTTGACCGATAAAGATCTTCAGTAGAATATGTAGGAACCAATATGGGCATCCAGGTTCGCTATTGGTTATTGACCGAGAATGGTTCTAGGTCATGTCTACATAGTTCTCGAACCCGTAGGGTCCGCACGCTAACGTTTGATGACAGTTCATTATGAGTTTATAAGTATTGATGTACGAAGGTTGTTGAGTCCGGATATGATCACGGACATGACGAGGAGTCTCGAAATGGTCGAGACATAAAGATTGATATATTGGAAGCCTATGTTTGGACTTGGAAGGTTCGAATGAAAACAGGAAGTTCTGGAACAGGGGTTACTGGAACCCCGGGGTCTATGGGCCTTGATGGGCCATAGGGAGAAGAGGAAAGGGCGGCCAGGCAGGGCCGCGCGCCCTCCCCTCTAGTCCGAATAGGACAGGAGAGGGGGCGCGCCCTTCCCTCTTCCCCTTCCCCAATCCTAATCCAACTAGGAAGGGGGAGTCCTACTCCGGTGGGAGTAGGACTCCTCAGCAGCGCCTCCCCTAGGGCTGGCCGCACCCCCCTTGCTCCTTTATATCTGAGGCGGGGGCACCCCATGACACACAAGTTGATCTACGGATCGTTCCTTAGCCGTGTGCGGTGCCCCTCCACCATATTCCACTTGGTCATATCGTCGCGGAGCTTAGGCGAGCCCTGCGCCGGTGAAGTCATATCGTCGCGGAGCTTAGCGAAGCCTGCGTCGGTGGAGCATCATCATCGTCACCACGCCGTCGTCTTGTGGAACTCATCCCCGACGCTTTCTGGATCGGAGCCCGGGATCGTCATCGAGTGAGCGTGTGTTGAACACGGAGGTGCCGTGACGTTCGGTACTTGGATCGGTCGGATCGTGAAGGCGTCGACGACATCAACGCGTTGTTATAACGCTTCGCTTACGGTCTCACGAGGGTGCGTGGACATACACTCTCCCTCTCGCTGTTATGCCATCACCATGGTCTTGCGTGTGCGTAGGGAATTTTTTGAAATTTACGTTCCCCAACGACTTCCGCCACGGTCTCACGAGGTGCGTGGACAATACTCTCCCCTCTCGTTGCTATGCCATCACCATGATCTTGCGTGTGCGTAGGAAATTTTTGAAATTACTCGTTCCCCAACAGTGGTATCGAGCCTGGTTTTATGCGTAGATGTCATATGCACGAGTAGAACACAAGTGAGTTGTGGGCGATACAAGTCATCTTGCTTACCAAAGCATGTCATACTTTGGTTCGGCGGTATCGTGAGATGAAGCGGCCCGGACCGACATTACGCCAGACGCTTACGCGAGACTGGTTTCACCGTTGCGAGCACTCGTGCTTAAAGGTGACTGGCGGTGTCTGTCTCTCTCACTTTAGTTGAACTGAGTGTGGCTCGCCCGGTCCTTGCGAAGGTTAAAACAACACTAACTTGACGAACTATCGTTGTGGTTTTAATGCGTAGGTAAGAACGGTTCTTGCTCAGCCCGTGGCAGCCACGTAAAATATGCAACAACAAAGTAGAGGACGTCTAACTTGTTTTTGCAGGGCATGTTGTGATGTGATATGGTCAAGGCGTGATGCTATATTTTATTGTATGAGATGATCATGTTTTGTAACCGAAGTTATCGGCAATCGGCGAGAGCCATATGGTTGTCGCTTTATTGTATGAAATGCAAGCGCCATGTAATGCTTTACTTTATCACTAAGCGGTAGCGATAGTCGTAGAAGCATAAGATTGGCGAGGCGACAACGATGCTACGATGGAGATCAAGGTGTCGCGCCGGTGGCGATGGTGATCAAGGCGGTGCTTGAAGATGGAGATCACAAGCACAAGATGATGATGGCCATATCATATCACTTATATTGATTGCATGTGATGTTTATCCTTTATGCATCTTATCTTGCTTTGATTGGCGGTAGCATTATAAGATGATCTCTCACTAAATATCAAGAAGTGTTCTCCCGAGTATGCACCGTTGCGAAAGTTCTTCGTCTTCGAGACACCACGTGATGATCGGGTGTGATAGGCTCTACGTTCAAATACAGCGGGTGCAAAACAGTTGCACATGCGGAATACTCATGTTAAACTTGACGAGCCTAGCATATCTGAGATATGGCCTCGGAACACGAGACCGAAAGGTCGAGCGTGAATCATATAGTAGATATGATCAACATAGTGATGTTCACCATTGAAACTACTCCATCTCACGTGATGATCGGACATGGTTTAGTTGATATGGATCACGTAATCACTTAGAAGATTAGAGGATATCTATCTAAGTGGGAGTTCTTAAGTAATATGATTAATTGAACTTTAATTTATCATGAACTTAGTCTGGTAGTATTTTGCAAATTATGTTGTAGATCAATAGCTCGCGTTGTTGCTTCCCTATGTTTTTGCTTCCTATCTTTTTATATGTGTTCCTAGAAAATTGTATTGAAAATTGTTAGTAGCAATGATGCGGATTGGATCCGTGATCTGAGGTTTATCCTCATTGCTGCACGTAAGAATTATGTCCTTAATGCACCGCTAGGTGACAGATCTATTGCAGGAGCAAATGCGGGCGTTATGAGCGTTTGGCTAGCTCAATATGATGACTACTTGATAGTTTAGTGCACCATACTTAACGGCTTAGAATCGGGACTTCAAAGGCGTTTTGAGCGTCATGGACCATATGAGATGTTCCAGAGTTGAAGTTAATATTTCAAGCAAATACCGAGTTGAGAGATATGAAGTCTCCAACAAGTTCTATAGCTAAAAGATGGAGGAGAATCGCTCAACTAGTAAGCATGTGCTCAGATTATGCAGGTACTTCAATCGCTTGAATCAAGTGGGAGTTAATCTTCCGGATAAGATAGTGATTGATGAATTCTCTAGTCACCATCGCCAAGTTAGTAGAACTTCGTGATGAACTATAATATGCAAGGGATGACAAAAGTAATTCCCAAGCTCTTCGTGATCTTTGAAATCGAAGAAGGTAGAAATCAAGAAAAGAGCATCAAGTGTTGATGATTGACAAGACCACTAGTTTCAAGAAAAGGCAAAGGGAAAGAAAGGGAACTCCAAGTAGAATGACAAGCAAGTTGTCGCTCCCATGAAGAAGCCCAAAGCTGGACCAAAGCACAAACCGAGTGCTTCTACTGCAAAGGAAATGATCACCGGAGCGAAATAACCTGAATATTTGGTAGATAAGAAGGGTGGCAAAGTGAACAAGGGTATATTTGATATCTGGTGTTTGATGTGTGCCTTACTAGTGTTTATAGTAGCCCCAGTATTTGATACTTGTTAGGTTGCTAAGATTAGTAACTCGAAATAGGAGTTACATAATAAGCAGAGACTAGTTGAGGGAAGTGACGATGAGTGTTGGAAATAGTTCCAAGATTGATATGATCATCATCACACACTCCCTATATTTTCGAGATTAGTGTTGAACCTAAATAAATGTTATTTGGCGTTTGCGTTGAGCATGAATATGATTTGATCATGTTTATTGCAATCGGTTATTCATGTAAGTTAGAGAATAATTATTGTTCATTTACATGAATAAAACCTTCTATGGTCATACACCCAATGAAAATGGTTTGTTGGATCTCGATCGTGTGATACACATATTCATAATATTGAAACCAAAAGATGTAAAGTTAATAATGATAGTGCAACTTATTTGTGGCACTTGCCGTTTAGGTCATATTGGTGTAAAGCGCATGAAGAAACTCCATCTTGATGGGCTTTTGGAATCACTTGATTATGAATCACTTGGTACTTGCGAACCGTGCCTCATGGGCAAGATGACTAAAACGCCGTTCTCGGAACTACGGAGCGAGCAACTGATTTGTTGGAAATCATACATACCGATGTTTGTGGTCCAATGAGTGTTGATGCCGTGGCAAGTATCATTATTTTCGACCTTCACAGATGATTTGAGCAGATATGCGTATATCTTCTTGATGAAACATAAGTCTGAAATAGTTGAAAAGTTCAAAGAATTTCAGAGTGAAGTGGAAAATCATCATAACAAGAAAATAAAGTTTCTGCGATCTGATCGTGGAGATGAATATTTGAGTTACGAGTTTGGTCTTCAATTAAAACAAAGTGGAATAGTTTCACAGCTCACGCCACATGGAACACCACAACATAATGGTGTGTCCGAACGTCGTAACCGCACTTTATTCGATATGGTGCGATCTATGATGTATCTTACCGATTTACCACTATCGTTTTGGGGTTATGCATTAGAGACAGCTGCATTCACGTTTAATAGGGCACCATCTAAATCCGTTGAGATGACACCGTATGAACTATGGTTTAGCGAGAAACCTAAGTATCGTTTCTTAAAGCTTGGAGTTGCGATGCTTATATGAAAAGGTTTCAACTTGATAGGCTCGAACCCAAATCGGAAAAGTGCGTCTTCATAGAATACCCAAAGGTAACTATTGGGTACACCTTCTATCACAGATCCGAAGGCAAGTTATTCGTTGCTAAGATGGATCCTTTCTAGAGAAGAAGTTTCTCTCGAAAGAAGTGAGTGGGAGGAAAGTAGAACTTGATGAGGTAATTGTACCTTCTCCCTTATTGGAAAGTAGTTCATCACAGAAATCAGTTCCGGTGATTCCTACACCAATTAGTGAGGAAGTTAATGATGATGATCATGAAACTTCAGATCAAGTTGCTACCAAACCTCGAGGTCTTCAGAGTAAGATCCGCACTGAGTGAATACGGTAATCATGTTCGGAAGTCATGTTACTAGACCATGATGAACCTACGAACTATGAGGAAGCGATGATGAGCCCAGATTCATGAAATGGCTTGAGGCCATAAAATCTGAGATATGATCCATGTATGAGAACAAAAGTATGGACTTTGATTGACTTGCTCGATGATCGCAAGCCATGTTAAATAAATGGATCTTCAAGAGGAAGACAGATCTTGATAGTAGTGTTACTATCTACAAAGCTAGACTTGTCGAAAAGGTTTTAGACAAAGTTCAAGATGTTGAATACAATGAGATTTTCTCACTTGTATCGATGCTTAAAAGTCTGTCCGAATCATGTTAGCAATTGCCACATTTTATGAAATCGGCAAATGGATGTCAAAACTGCATTCCTTAATGGTGTTCTTAAAGAAGAGTTGTATATGATGCAACAGAAGATTTTGTCAATCCTAAAGGTGCTAACAAAATGTGCAAGCTCAATGATCCATCAATGGACTGGTGCAAGCATCTCGGAGTTGGAATATACGCTTTGATGTGTTGATCAAAGCATATGATTTTATCTGAGACTTTTGGAAAGGCCTGTATTTACAAGAAAGTGAGTGGGAGCACTGACCTTTTCGATAAGTATATGTGAATGACATATTGTTGATCGAAATAATGTAGAATTATTACGCAAAGCATAAAGGAGTGTTTGAAAGGAGTTTTTCAAAGAAAGACCTCGGTGAAGCTGCTTACATATTGAGCATCAAGATCTATAGATATAGATCAAGGCGCTTGATAAGTTTTTCAATGAATACATACCTTGACAAGATTTTGAAGTAGTTCAAAATGGAGCAGTCAAAGAAAGAGTTCTTGCACGTGTTACAAGGTGTGAGATTGAGTAAGACTCAAAACCCGACCACGGCAGAAGATAGAAAGAGAATGAAAGTCATTCCTATGCATCACCATAGGTTCTATAAAGTATGTCATGTTGTGTACGGATCTATTGCATACCCTACCACTAAGCTTGGCAAGGAGTGCAATAGTGATCTAGGAGTAGATCAATGGACAGCGGTCAAAATTATCCTTAGTAGAATAAGGATATGTTTCTCGATTATGGAAGTGAAAAAGGTTAAATGCGTAAAGGGTTACGTCGATGCAAGTTTTAACACTAACCTAGATGACTCGAGTCTCAATCTGGATACATATTGAAAGTGGGAGCAATTAGCTAGAGTAGCTCGTGCGAGCATTGTAGACATAGAAATTTGCAAAATACTTACGGCTCTGAATGTGACAGACCCGTTGACTAAAATTATCTCACAAGCAAAACATGATCACACCTTACTACTCTTTGGGTGTTAATCACATAGCGATGTGAACTAGATTCTTGACTCTAGTAAACCCTTTGGGTGTTGGTCACATGTCGATGTGAACTATGGGTGTTAACCACATATAGATGTGAACTATTGATGTTAAATCACATGGCGATGTGAACTAGATTATTGACTCTAGTGCAAGTGGGAGGCTGAAGGAAATATGCCCTAGAGGCAATAATAAAGTTATTATTTATTTCCTTATATCATGATAAATTTTATTATTCATGCTAGAATTGTATTAACCGGAAACATAATACATGTGTGAATACATAGACAAGCAGTGTCACTAGTATGCCTCTACTTGACTAGCTCGTTAATCGAAGATGGTTATGTTTCCTAACCATAGACATGAGTTGTCATTTGATTAACGGGATCACATCATTAGGAGAATGATCTGATTGACATGACCCATTCCGTTGGCCTAGCACTTGATCATTTAGTATGTTGCTATTGCTTTCTTCATGACTTATACATGTTCCTGTAACTATGAGATTATGCAACTCCGTTTACGGAGGAACACTTTGTGTGCTACCAAAGCGTCACAGCGAAGCTGGGTGATTATAAAGGAGTACTACAGGTGTCTCCAAAGGTACATGTTGGGTTGGCGTATTTGAGATTAGGTTTTGTCACTCCGATTGTCGGAGAGGTATCTCTGGGCCTTCTCGGTAATACACATCATATAAGCCTTGCAAGCATTGCAACTAATAAGTTAGTTGCGAGATGATGTATTACGGACGAGTAAAGAGACTTGCCGATAGCGAGATTGAACTAGGTATTGGATACCGACGATCGAATCTCGGGCAAGTAACATACCGATGACAAAGGGAACAAAGTATGTTGTTATGCGGTTTGACCGATAAAGATCTTAGTAGAATATGTAGGAGCCAATATGGGCATCCAGGTTCCGCTATTGGTTATTGACCAAGAATAGTTCTAGGTCATGTCTACATAGTTCTCGAACCCGTAGGGTCCCATGCTTAAGGTTTCGATGCGGTTATATTATGAGTTTATGAGTTTTGATGTACCTTGAGTCCGGATGAGATCGGGGACATGACGAGGAGTCTCGAAATGGTCGAGGCGTAAAGATCGATATATTGGACGACTATATTCGGAGTTCGGAAAGGTTCGAATGACTCGGGTATTTTTCGAGTCTGGGAGAGTTACGGAATTCGCCGGGAGAAGTATTGGGCCTTATTGGGCCTCAAGGAAAGAGAGAGGGCTGCCTAGGGAAGGCCGCGCCCCCATGGCCTAGTCCGAATTGGACTGGGGAGGGCCGCACCCCTCCTTCCTTCCCTTCTCTCTTCCCTTCCTTGTCTCCTACTCCTAATACATGGAAGGACTCCTAGTTGGACTAGGAAGGGGAATCCTACTCCGGTGGGAGTAGGACTCCCCATGCGCGCCCTCCTAGAGCCGGCCTCCTCCTCCCTTCCTCCTTTATATACGAGGCGGGGGCACCCCATGAACACACAAGTTGATCTACGGATCGTTCCTTAGCCGTGTCGGTGTCCCCTCCACCATATTCCACTTCGGTCATATCGTCGCGGAGCTTAGGCGAAGCCCTGCGCCGGTGGAGCATCATCATCGTCACTGCGCTGTCGTCTTGTGGAACTCATCCCGACGCTTTCTTTGGATCGGGCCGGGGATCGTCATCGAGTTGAGCGTGTCTTTGAACTCGGAGGTACCGTGCGTTCGGTACTTGGATCGGTCGGATCGTGAAGGCGTCGACTACATCAACAGCGTTGTTATAACGCTTCGCTTCACGGTCTCACAGTGCGTGGACATACACTCTCCCCTCTCGTAGCTATGCCATCACCATGATCCTGCGTGTGCGTAGGAATTTTTTTGAAATTACTACGTTCCCCAACATAGCCCCCTTTTCCTTATTCCTCTCCCCCTCTTTCCCCTTCTCCTACTCCAACAAGGGATGTGGAATCCTACTAGGACTAGGGAGTCCTAGTAGGACTCCACACTTGGCGCGCCCCCTCCTAGGGCCGGCCTCCTCCCCCCTTGGTCCTTTATATACGGGGGCAGGGGGCATCCCATGACACACAAGTTGATCTACGGGTCGTTCCTTAGCCGTGTGCGGTGCCCCCTTCCACTATATTCCACCTCGGTCATATCGTCGCGGAGTTTAGGCGAAGCCCTGCGCCGGTAGAGCATCATCATCGTCACCACGCCCGTCGTCTTGTGGAACTCATCCCGACACTTTGCTGGATCGGTCAGGGATCGTCATCGAGCTGAGCGTGTCTGAACTTCGGAGGTGCCGTGACGTTCGGTACTTGGATCGGTCGGATCGTGAAGGCGTCGACTACATCAACCACGTTGTCATAACGCTTCCGCTTACGGTCTCACGAGTGCGTGGACAATACTCTCCCCTCTCGTTGCTATGCCATCACCATGATCTTGCGTGTGCGTAGGAAATTTTTTGAAATTACTACGTTCCCCAACACCCTGGCCTCCTCCCAGGACGGCCCGTCGCTGCTCGCCACTGCCCGCTCGTGCTGTGGCCGTCACCCCCACTCCTGCGTCCGGCGCCCCTGGAGTCCGCCGCGCCGCTTGGTTCCGGCCACCACCACCCGCACCACCACGCCCATGGCCGTGCCGCCCGGGCCTCGCCTCCGTCGCCGCTTCTCTCCCGCGCCGTGGCCATCCCTAGCTCCCGCTACTACCGTGTCGTCCCGCCTCCACCGCTGCTTGCCGCTGTCTCCCTGCCGCCGGCCTAGCCCCGATTGGCCTCGGCTCCCCGTCGTCCGCTAGCGCTGTCGCCCCGAAACGTTTCGCCACCGCCGCTTTGCCCGCATCGGTGGCAATCTTTGCTGACCTCGGCTCGCTAGGCCCTTAACACTCTCCCTTTTGTGACCCCATTGAGTCTTTGGTGCTCGTCCGGCGCATCTCGCCTAACCCCATGGCCTTGTTGCTCCGGCCATGACCACAGACCCTGTGGCCCCCTTCACCTGGCTGGCCAAGCGCCCTATCAGGCAAGGTGGCGGCCATCGCACGTAATCGCCTCCGCGCCCGTTAAGGCCCCCGTGCCAATGACATGTGGGGCCCAGCCCAGAACGTTTATATAAAAAATGAATTAAGAATAAATAAATAAATAATAATTAAAATAATTAATTATTTAATTAATTAAAGAATTAACTAAGTTAATTAATCATAATTAGATTAATCTAATCACTAATTAACCTAATTAACTGTTAGTTAACTAATCAATCAGTGACAGTCAGGACCCATACGTCAGTTGACTAAGTCAACACCATGTTGACTGCTGACGTCATGCTGACGTCAGCAAGCACTATTCTGGAAAATGTTGAATTAAAATAACTAAATAAATCCTAAAAATGATTTAAATCTTTTAAAATTAATAGAAAATAAACCATAGCTCGGATGGAAAAACTTTGTACATGAAAATTGCTCAGAATGACGGGACGAATCCGGATGCGCAGCCCGTTCGTCCGCCACATATCCATAGCATAGCAAACACGCAACTTTCCCCCTCCGGTTCACCTGTCCGAAAACGCGAAACACCGAGTATACTTTACCGGATGTTTTCCCCCTTCGTCGGTATCACCTCCTACAGCGTTAGGGCACTCCTAGCACCCTTACTTGACATGTCATGCATCGTTATGCTTCTGTTTGCATTGGATTCATTGTTTCTTCCCCCCCTCTTCTCTCCGGTAAACTACGAGGTCGCGCCCTTCTTTGGTGCCCGATTGACTACGTTGTTGTGACCCCTACTTGCCGAGCAACCGGCAAGCCCCCTTTGATCACCGGATATCGCCTATTCCTTCTCTCTCTGCTTGCATTAGAGTAGTGTAGCATGTTGTTGCTTTCGGTTAATCATATTCTGCTGCATAGCCTTTGTCATTGTTACTACGGTTTTTACCCTTACGCAATCCTAAATGCTTAGTATAGGATGCTAGTGTTCCATCGATGGCCCTACACTCTTGTCCGTCGCCATGCTATACTACTCGGCCGTGATCACTTGGAGGTGATCACGGGCATATGCTATATACTTTGTCTTGTTACATTACTTGTAATCTTGCTCGGAGATGGAAATTTGAAGGGCGGTGACTCCATCTGGTAGAGGTGGGCTGGGTTCCCACGGCCCCGATTGTTACTTTGTGGCGGGCGGCAGGCAGGTTGAGACCACCTAGGAGAGAGGTGGGTGCAGCCTGGTCGGCGTCATGATTACTTCAAAATAACACGCTTAACGAGATCTTGGTATTTGATCTCGAGTCGGCCTTTGGCCTATCGCACTAACCAACTATGCAGAGCAGTTATGGGCACTCGGCGTCGTGGTATCGGCGAAGCCTTCTTGGCGTCGGTGGGATCGAGCAAGCGCCGGGTTGGACCGCGTAACGCAACTTCCTTTGTAATGGAGGTGCTAGGTCTGCTCTCGGCCGCCACCAGCGTCTTGGTGTGCAAAGGCGATGGGCTCGAGACCCTGCGTGCATAGGATTTAGACCGTCTTGACCTCTCTATTGTGCCTAGGTGGGGCTGCGACATGTTGATCTTTCGAGGCGGGCATGACCGAGAAAGTGTGTCGGCCAAATGGGATCGGCGTGTTGGGTTATGTGGTGCACCCCTACAGAGAAGTTTATCTATTCGAATAGCTGTGATCTTTGGTAACAAGACGACTTGGAGTTGTACCTTGACCTTATGACAACTAGAACCGGATACTTAATAAAGCACACCCTTCCAAGTGCCAGATATAACCCGGTGATCGCTCTAACGCAGGGCGACGAGGGGAGGATCGCCGGGCAGGATTTATGCTATGCGATGATACTTGGTGAACTTACCATCTACTCTCTTCTACATCTTTGCAAGATGGAGGCTGCCGAAGCGTAGTCTTGACGGGACTAGCTACCCCCTCTTATTACGGCATTACGCATCCGGTCCACCGATATTGCCTCTTTACATATACCCATGCATATGTAGTGTAGATCCTTGCTTGCAGTACTTTGGATGAGTACTCACGGTTGCTTTTCTCCTCTTTCCCCCTTTCCTTCTACGGTTGTCGCAACGAGATCTTTGGAGCCCGAAGCTTGGCGCCACCGTCGGCGATGACTCCTACTACGCCGGAGGTGCCTACTACTACGTGCGGGCGGCGGCGGCGACCGGGAGTAGTTAGGAGGATCGAGGCGGGAGGCTGCGCCTCTTCGATCTATATCTCGGTTTGTGCTAGCCATCTTATGGCGACTTGTTTGCTTATATCGTACTCGAGATATTGTTGCTTCTGACTTCGTCTATGATCGAGAACTTGTATTCGAGCCCTCGAGGCCCCTGGCTTGTATTATGATGCTTGTATGACTTATTTTATTTTTAGAGTTGTGTTGTGATATCTTCCCGTGAGTCCCTGATCTTGATCGTACACGTTTGCGTGTATGATTAGTGTATGATTGAATTGGGGGCGTCACAAGTTGGTATCAGTGCCGACTGCCTGTAGGAATCCCCCCTTCCACACTCCTTGGCCGAAGTTGAGTCTAGACATTGAAAAACTTTTACTAACATGGCTGTGCGGCTTACGGGCCCACGTCGCCATTGGGAGGTATTAGGATCTTTTACTCCTCGTCTATACTCTGGGATTCTGATCTCTCTTCTATTCGGGTTAAATGAATTTTGCTAACTCTAACATTAGGATCTCGTGATCATTTCCACCCGTAGTGCCCCTTGTTACCAATGACCGCCTGCTGCACCAGAAGATTCCGAAAATACTCTACGATGTGCTCTCGAGACTATGTGCCATCGCTTTTGCAATTCACTTCCATCGATAATTCCCTCTGGATATGACTACCTACACCTGTCGTTCATATTGTCATCCCCAGTTGCTCTTGTTATTACAAGACGTCCTGAAATACTCTCTGATATTCCGAGAATTCTTTATGCTTACTGCCCTGTAGTTCCTTGCCGCATGAATACCCCTACGGTTAATTACTCGCGCTTGCCGAGTATCCGTTCGTCCAAGGTTGTTCATGTGTTTCACAAAATTCTTTGGAATGCTATTCGATCTTCCGTAAATCCTTAGTAGCCTATTACTCTCGTTCCTCCTTACCTGCTTACATTATGGTTACTACCATATGTTTAGCAATGTTCATTAGCATCCTTTGACATCATAAATTTTATTTGATTCGAGATGTTGTGAATGCTCACAATCATAAATCACAAATTAGAATTCTTGCCTTCGGCTCACACGTCACCCTGGACATGAGCTGGTGTTCGACCAATCAAACCTTGATTGATTGTCGATCTATGTCTATTCAGCTTGTCTTTGGTTAAAGCCTATGCTTCTGATCCCCTTATTTGGGAATTGTAATTCCGTTACATTTGAGCTTTGAATTAGTCAGTTGTTGCTATAATCTGATCTCCTTGCATTCTTTCTTCTTCTGGTTCAGTACCGTTGCTCACATCAGGTCCCTCATGGACCACCGGATCATTTGATGAGTTTTATCTGGCATCGTCCTTCATATTCAATAACCTTGTGAGCCTTTCCTCGGATACATAATGCCTTTGGTAAGTTGTATCCTCTGCTTCCTCAACCATGCTCTACTTCCGAGATTGTGTTAATTACTACAAAAGATTATGGTATATGTTCCTAAGGTACCCTGATGGTTTGAATCTATGCCTTCCATAATCTGTGTGAACCCGGAAACTTCTACGGGTCATACTCTACTGGTGTTATGCCAGATAAAATCTCAACACTACGATTTCAAAGAAAATGAGAAGTGAATGAGAGGGTATGCATTGGAGAAGTGGGAGTCGACCTTGAACTCTGTGTTCATGCCCATGGACCCGATGTGGAACTTATCATGGAAGCTTCTTGTAATAATAACTATTTCCTTGATATAATATCCTTTGGTATCGGTGAATTGATCCTTGCAATCGTGGTTCCGACCATGATTGTTCTCCTTTGATTCTATTTCTCGGACAAGTTAAAGTACTTGCCTTCTACATATCAATACATCTCCGCCACCTCTATTTTGATCTGCCTTCAAGTACTACCCCCTGGTATCTCGAGGATATCATGCCATCGCACTACATCTTATGAATTTATGATGAAGTAGTACCTTTCCCTGTCATAGTCACTCCAATGGTTCTGGGTTGTCGTCAACCGAGGACTCCGAGAATTGAATCGAATCCGCACTGCAATTCAGTACTCCTAGTACTTTGTTGTTGAGAAGTTTAATACTCCATCATGTCATTCCTAGCCTAATCGGCTACATCATTATCGTGCTAAATTTAACCGTGCTACCTAGTTCTTCTTCTCGGAGCACAAAATTCGACGGTGAGCTAATCTTACGTCGATCTTTCTCGTCATATCATTTCTCCTTGAACAACAAACTTGATTTCAAGTTTGTGTCGTACCCATGGTTCCAATAACCTTTTGCTTCATCATTCCTTTGACTTGATGTCATCGCCGACCGATTACATCTTCATGAAACCTCTCGACAAATGTGTCGTGATCATAATCAACACTCTGAGGGTTTCCAGGATATCAATCAAATTCATGATGGGAAATACCATCCTTGTCCCTCGATGATTGTGTTATCATCGAAAACATTCTTGCCTTCCACAACACAAACTTGTTCATGTTATGGATGCAACTTGCTATCCAGCTTGTATGATGTTCTACCTTGAAGTATTACTGTCTTTTATGACAAGGGTGTTGTGAGGATTGCTCCACCTCTTAAGAATTCTTGGTATAGTGATACTTCTCACCATCACCATTCTTTCTTGGTCCTCGAGTTGATTCCTAACGGGGTACGAACAAGTGAACGGTGTTGTTTGGATTCTGCCCTTCTAGCAATCCTATTGCTTTGAAGTTAATGGCCGGTCATTCATTCTTAGACTATTGATTATTGAATCACCATTCTGATGTTGGTCGTGCAACCCAACCCATATTTCGGGCGCACCTTTCAACCAATGTTTAATTGTGTATGTTTTCCTCGAGCATATTTCATTATATCATTTGATCTGACAAATGTTATCTTCTTATCCACATAATTGTGGAGATCCATCTTTTTGGATATCTCGTTGAATTATCGCTGAGTCCATCAGCCACCTCATCATCCTCTCCTTGGCTTAAAGATGAAACCTTGTTTGGAACTCGCTTCCATAGTTCATTTACCGAGAATCATATAACGTCATCTCGTCAATTGTGTTGCACCTCTTCTTATCAACCATCCTGAGTTTGAGGTATCATGGCACCAATCAGATCTGAATCTCGGTCAGACATGATGGTTGGAACATATTTCCAAGAGTTATAACATTGGTCTTTATATGAACCGGTAAAATGATGTCATGCCTAGCACACCTGGCCGGAGGACCTATTGTTATAGTTTCCTTTTTAGCAAGGTTAGCCATTCTTCCATGAGGAAATTGTAAGACTTATTCTATAAGTCGTTCCTGATGAATCCTTTGTGTATCCAAAGTCCGATCTTTGCTTGAAGACCATGTCAATGCTATCCCGAAGCATGTCTGTGGTACTCTGATTTTCAATAAGAGCATTTGAAGCAAAATACTAAATTCTCTTTATCAATTATTCAAACACCGTTGTTTGGGTAATGTCATGAACTTCCTATTCCCTAACCTAAATGTTTTTCTACGTTATATCCTGTCATGGATATCATGCTCTGCTTGTCCTTGGGAAGGATATACCCCTGAAATATGTGTTCGAACACATTTTTCTTTCCATTGTTCTGATTAAATCTGATAGACATTTTTCCCTTTCCATTGGTTTGTTTAAACCCTTTCTATGATCTATATGATATGAGCAGTAATAATTCCCTGCTTGTGCAAACATCTCGGTGTACAACTCTGTCAGTAAGAGCATGTTACTATTGTTGATGACATTCCGGTAACCACCGATGGACGAGAACTTTGCCTATAGGTCCGCCTCGTTTCAACGAGCAGGAAAATGGTTCTCCTCGTCCCTCGCCCTTGGTACCAACGTTGTTGCTAACAAAACTGACAGGCTATCCTCTCACATACTTTGCTATCTTGACCGTGGAAATGTTAGCGCCTTCATGCTTTTAACCCACATGTTGGGCCCATAACACACAGTTCCACAGGATCGAAACCTGACTCTCCTATACACCCGCTGTTTCCAAAGTTATTCCTCGCGCGTGGCCTCATATGTAATTCACGAGCCACCATCCGAGATATCATCAATTCTGGTATCAGACACAAAACTTATTCCCATTGCTCTGGACCCCTTTTACACTTTGTTTCAGGCATCGAACGTTTGCCTACCCGCTTGAAACTTCTCATGGTACCTTCTTATTTTGATCTTGATATTTTCTTAAGTTTCAGTTTGAGAGTTACTTTCCGCCACCTTCCCCGATGTTAGCTACCAGATAGTCAACCTTGCAGAGGTTCGTTCTCCCGGGATACCCCCTTTATTCTTTCGTAAGTACGATGGAGTTTCCGAAGAAAGGATGCCGACTTCATCTTGATGAACTGAAGCAGAGAAATGAAGACATCAACATAATGGATCGACCGCTTCGAGAAGAGCAACCAAGACCAAGAAGAATCGTTAGAATTTCGTAACCTATTCTTCCCCCTTGCTCCCCTCTTAAATCTCGGGACGAGATTTCTAGTAGTGGAGGAGAATTGTGACGCCCGAATAATTAAGCTACAGTAATCTCTGCTAATGATGCCACGTCACCTCTGTTACTGTTGCTAACCCTCGCGTTAGATCAAAACGTTTCAAAATCAAATTATATTTTTGACAAACAATAAAAGTTTTTCAAATATCAAAACAAAAATGTTCGGAATGTGACATAATTAACTTTACTACATTAGGTGCAACCTATGCATTTTTCCAAAACTATAATGTTTAGGAAATATGAGAAAACAGAAAATAAAATAAAGAAAAAGGGAAAGAACAAAAACAGAAAATAAAACTAACAAAACAAATGAAAAAGAGAACCCCCCACTGGGCCAGTCGGCCCAGCTGCTAGCCAGGCCAGGCCCAACCGGCCGCCCCCTCACTCCCTTATCCCCCCACGCCCGAAAGCCCAAACCGTCGCCCCCACTTTCCCCCACTCGCTCTCTCCCTCTCCCCCCACCACTCTCGATCCCATCTGGATCGGGGTGGAGAACAACCGCCCGACGCCATCACCGAAGGCCACCCCGCCGGACCGCTCCGCCGTTGCCGGAGCCCCTCCTCGCCGGATTGCCTCCTCCACGTCGCCATCGTCTCCGACTTCCTCCCCGCACCCCACTGCCCCGAACCCTGCTACCCGCGGTGAGGCCCTGGCCTCTTCTTCCCCGAACTGCTGCTTTCTGCTGCTGAGCCGCCCTGCTCCCTGTGCCCGTGTGCGTTGTTGCTCGCGCCTCGTGCAAGCGCATCCGCGCGCGCGCCCAAGGCCTGGCCTCCTCCCCGAACGACCCGTCATAGCTCGCCACTGCTCGCTCGCGCCGTGGCCGTCGCCCCCGCTCCCGCGTCCAGTGCCCGCGCCTCTGGAGTCCGCCGTGCCGCTTGGTTTCGGCCAGCACCATGCCAATGGCCGCGCCGCCCGGGCCTCGCCTCCGTCGCCGCTTCTCTCTTGCGTCGTGGCCATCCCCAGCTCCTGCTACTACCGTGCCGCCCCGCCTCTACCGCTGCTTGCCGCCGCCTCCCTGCCGCCGGCCTCCCCCCGACTGGCCTCGGCTCCCCGTCGTCCGCTAGCGCGCTGTCGCCCCAGAACGTTTCCGCCACCTTTTGCGCCATCATGCCGGTGGCGCTGCTTCTGCTCTCTGCTTGGCCTGCAGCAGAAGGCCTCCACCTTTCTTGCGGTGCCGCTGCGTGCGGTGCTAAATCCGCGCATCCTCGACTAGCCCCTGCCGGCTGCTGCTCGGCCGTAGCCCAGACCACGCAAGCCCCCTTCTTCCGTCGTCATGGCGCCCTATCGGTAGTGGCGCCCATGGCTGACTCATGGCAGCACCCTAACCGCCAATCGCGCCCGTTAAGGCCCGTGCCAATGATATGTGGGGCCCAACCCAAAACGTTTATGTAAAAAATGAATAAAATAAAATAAAATAATAATAATTAAATTAATTGATTAGTTAATTAATTAAAGAATTAACTAAGTTAATTAATCATAATTAGATTAATCTAATCACTAATTAACCTAATTAACTATTAGTTAATTAATCAATCAGTGACACTCGGGACCCACACGTCAGTTGACTAAGTCAACACCCTGTTGACTGCTGACATCATGCTGACGTCAGCAAGCACTATTCTGGACAATGCTGAATTAAAATAATTAAATAACTCCTAAAAGGATTTAAATCTTTTAAAATTAATAGAAAATAAACCGTAGCTCGGATGGAAAAACTTTGTACATGAAAGTTGCTCTAGCAGCGAGGCAATTCGGATCATAACCCGTTAAATCGGCCACACATACATAGCATAGAGAACACACAACTTTCCCCCTCCGGTTCACCTGTCCGAAAACGCGAAACACCGGGGATACTTTACCGGATGTTTCCCCCCTTCGCCGGTATCACCTCCTACCGTGTTAGGGCACTCCTAGCACCGTTACTTGACATGTCATGCATCGTTATGCTTCTGTTTGCATTGTGTTCATTGTTTCTTCCCCCTCTTCTCTCCGGTAGACTACGAGACTGACGCCACTACTGGTGCCCCGATTGACTACGTTGTTGACGACCCCTACTTGCCAGAGCAACCAGGCAAGCCCCCCCTTTAATCACCAGATATCGCCTATTCCTTTTCTCTACTGCTTGCATTAGAGTGGTGTAGCATGTTACTGCTTTCGGTTAATCCTATTACGCGCATAGCCTTTGTCATTGTTACTCTGATTGTTACCTTACCGCAATCCTAAATGCTTAGTATAGGATGCTAGTGTTCCATCGGTGGCCCTACACTCTTGTCAAATGCGCCATGCTATACTCTTTGGGCGTGATCACTTGGGAGGTGATCACGGGCATATGCTATATACTTTGTCTTGTTACATTACTTGTAATCTTTGCTTTCGGAGATGGGGGGTGAAGGGCGGTGGCTCCATCCCGGTAGAGGTGGGCACAGGTTCCCACGGTCCCCATCGTTACTTTGTGGCGGGCGGCAGGGCATGTTGAGACCACCTAGAGAGAGGTGGGCTGGCCTTGGTCGGCGTCATGTTACTTCAAAATAACACGCTTAACGAGATCTTGGTATTTGATCCGAGTCAGCTCTTGGCCTATACACACTAACCAACTACGCAGAGGAGCAGTTATGGGCACTCGGCGTCGTGGTATCACCGAAGCCTTCTTGGCGTCGGCGGCCCGGCGGCGCAGCGCGGGTTGGACCAGCAGAACGCAATTTTACTTTGTAATTGAGGTTGCTAGGTCGCTCTCCGGCCACCACGCATAGCGTCTTGGTGTGCAATGGGCGATGGGCCCGGACCCTGGCGCATAGGATTTAGACCGGCGTCTTGACCTCTCTGTTGTGCCTAGGTGGGGTTGCGGCGTGTTGATCTTCGAGGCGGGCATGACCCAGGAAAGTTTGTCCGGCCAAATGGGATCGAGCGTGTTGGGTTATGTGGTGCACCCCTGCAGGGAAGTTTATCTATTTGAATAGCCGTGATCTTCGGTAACAAGACGACTTGGAGTTGTACCTTGACCTTATGACAACTAGAACCGGATACTTAATAAAACACACTCTTCCAAGTGCCAGATAGAAACCGGTGATCACTCTCACGCAGGGCGACGAGGGGAGGATCGTCGGGCAGGATTTATGCTATGCGATGATACTTGGTGAACTTACCATCTACTCTCTTCTACATGCTGCAAGATGGAGGCTGCCAGAAGCGTAGTCTTCGACGGGACTAGCTATCCCCTCTTATTACGGCATTCGCGATTCATCCACCGATATTGCCTCTTTACACATATACCCATGCATATGTAGTGTAGATCCTTGCTTGCAGTACTTTGGATGAGTACTCACGGTTGCTTTTCTCCTCTTTTCCCCTTTCCCTTCTACCGGGTTGTCGCAACCAGATCTTGGAGCCAGGAGCTTGGCGCCACCGTCAAGCGGCGACTCCTACTACGCGGAGGTGCCTAATACTATGTGTAGACGGCGGCGGCGACCGGAGTAGTTCGGAGGATCCGGGAAGGAGGCTGCGCCTCTTCGATCTGATCCCGATTTGTGCTAGCCATCTTATGGAAACTTGTTTACTTATATACGTACTCAGATATTGTTGCTTTCACTTCGTCTATGATCGAGCACTTGTATTCGAGCCCTCGAGGCCCCTGGCTTGTATTATGATGCTTGTATGACTTATTTTATTTTCAGAGTTGTGTTGTGATATCTTCCCGTGAGTCCCTGATCTTGATCGTACACATTTGCGTGTATGATTAGTGTACGATTGAATTGGGGGCGTCACAAGTTGGTATCAGAGCCGACTGCCTGTAGGAAACCCCCCTTCCACACTCATTGGCCGAAGTCGAGTCTAGACATTGAAAAACTTTTACTAACATGGCTGTGCGGCTTACGGGCCCACGTCGCCATTGGGTGGTATTAGGATCTTTTACTCCTCGTCTATACTCTGGGACTCTGATCTCTCTTCTATTCAGGTTAAATGAATTTTGCTAACTCTAACATTAGGATCTCGTGATCACTTCCACCGGAGAGCCCTTGTTACCGATGACCTTTCTTTGCACTGGAAGATTCGAAAATACTCTACGATGTGCTCTCGAGACTATGTGCCATCGCTTATGCAATTCACTTCCATCGAGAATTCCCTCTGGATAACTACTTACACCTGTCGTTCATATTGTCATCCCCAGTTGCTCTTGTTATTACAAGATGTCCTGAAATACTCTCCGATATTCCGAGAATTTTCTTTATGCTTACTGCCCTGCAGTTCCTTGCTGCATGAATACCCCTACGGTTAATTACTCGCGCTTGCCGAGTATCCGTTCGTCCAAAGTTGTTGATGTGTTTCACAAAATACTTTGGAATGCTATTCGATCTTCCGTAAATCCTTAGTAGCCTATTACTCGTGTTCCTCCTTACCTGCTTACATTATGGTTACTACCATATGTTTAGCTATGTTCATTAGCATCCTTTGACATCGTAATTTTGATTTGATTCGATATGTTGTGAATGCTCACAATCATAAATCACAAATTAGAATTCTTGCCTTCGGCTCACACGTCACCCTGGACATGAGCTGGTGTTCGACAAATCAAACCTTGATTCATTGTCGATCTATGTCTATTCAACTTGTCTTTGGTTAAAGCCTCTGCTTCTGATCCCCTTATTTTGGAATCATAATTCCGTTACATTTGAGCTTTGAATTAGTCAGTTGTTGCTATAATTTGATCTCCTTGCATTCTTTCTTCTTCTGGTTCAGTACCGTTGCTCACATCAGGTCCCTCATGGACCACCGGATCATTTGATGAGTTTTATCTGGCATCGTCCTTCATATTCAATAACCTTGTGAGCCTTTCCTCGGATACATAATGCCTTTGGTAAGTTGTATCCTATGCTTCCTCAACCATGCTCTACTTCCGAGCTTGTGTTAATTACTCCAAAAGATTATGGTATATGTTCCTAAGGTACCCCGATGGGTTGAATCTACGCCTTCCATAATCTGTGTGAACCCGGAAACTTCTACGGGTCATACTCTACTGGTGTTATGCCAGATAAAATCTCAACACTACTACTTCGACGAAAATGAGAAGTGAATGAGAGGGTATGCATTGGAGAAGTGGGAGTCGACCTTGAACTCTGTGTTCATGCCCATGGACCCGATGTGGAACTTATCATGGAAGCTTCTTGTAATAATAACTATTTCCTTGATATAATATCCTTTGGTAGCGGTGAATTGATCCTTTGCAATCGTGGTTCCGACCATAATTGTTCTCCTTTGATTCTATTTCTCGGACAAGTTAAAGTACTTGCCTTCTACATATCAATACATCTCCGCCACCTCTATTTTGATCTGCCTTCAAGTACTACCCCCTGGTATCTTGAGGATATCATGCCATCGCACTACATCTTATGAATTTTTGATGAAGTAGTACCTTTCCCTGTCATAGTCACTCCAATGGTTCTGCGTTGTCGTCAACTGAGGACTCCGAGAATTGAATCGAATTCGCACTGCAATTCAGTACTCCTAGTACTTTGTTGTTAAGAAGTTTAATACTCCATCATTGAAGGAAATATGCCCTAGAGGCAATAATAAAATTATTATTTATTTCCTTATTTCATGATAAGTATTTATTATTCATGCTAGAATTGTATTAACCGGAAACATAATACTTGTGTGAATACATAGACAAACAGAGTGTCACTAGTATGCCTCTACTTGACTAGCTCGTTGATCAAAGATGGTTATGTTTCCTAGCCATATACATGAGTTGTCATTTGATTAACGGGATCACATCATTAGGAGAATGATGTGATTGACTTGACCCATTCCGTTAGCTTAGCACTTGATTGTTTAGTATGTTGTTATTGCTTTCTTCATGACTTATACATGTTCCTATGACTTTGAGATTATGCAACTCCCGTTTACCGGAGGAACACTTTGTGTGCTACCAAACGTCACAACGTAACTGGGTGATTATAAAGGTGCTCTACAGGTGTCTCCGAAGGTACTTGTTGGGATGGCGTATTTCGAGATTAGGATTTGTCACTCCGATTGTCGGAGAGGTATCTCTGGGCCCACTCGGTAATGCACATCACTTAAGCCTTGCAAGCATTGCAACTAATGAGTTAGTTGCGGGATGATGTATTACGGAATGAGTAAAGATACTTGCCAATAACGAGATTGAACTAGGTATTGAGATACCGACGATCGAATCTCGGGCAAGTAACATACCAGTGACAAAGGGAACAACGTATGTTGTTATGCGGTCTAACCGATAAAGATCTTCGTAGAATATGTAGGAGCCAATATGAGCATCCAGGTTCGCTATTGGTTATTGATTTGGAGGCGTGTCTCGGTCATGTCTACATAGTTCTCGAACCCGTAGGGTCCGCACGCTTAAAGTTTCGATGGCGGTTATATTATGAGTTTATGTGTTTTGATGTACCGAAGGAGTTCGGAGTCCCGGATGAGATCGGGGACATGACGAGGAGTCTCGAAATGGTCGAGACGTAAAGATTGATATATTGGACGACTATATTCGGACATCAAAAAGGTTCCAAGTGATTCGGGTATTTTTCGGAGTACCGGAGAGTTAAGGGAATAAGTATTGGGCCTTAATGGGCCATACAGGAAAGGAGAGAAAGGACCCAAAGGGTGGCCGCACCCCTCCCCATGGCTTAGTCCAAATTGGACTAGGGAGGGGGGGCGCCCCCTTCCTTCCTTCTCCTTCTCCCTTCCCTTCTGCTACTCCAACAAGGAAAGGAGGAGTCCTACTCCCGGTGGGAGTAGGACTCCCCCCTTGGCGCGCCCTCCTCCTAGGCCAGCCCCCCCCCTTGCTCCTTTATATACGGGGGTAGGGGGGCACCCCAAAGACACAACAATTGACCGTTTGATCTTTTAGCCGTGTGCGGTGGCCCCTCCACCATAGTCCACCTCGATAATATTGTAGCGGTGCTTAGGCGAAGCCCTGCGTTAGTAGAACATCATCGTCGTCACCACGCCGTCGTGCTGACAAAACTCTCCCTCGACACTCGGCTGGATCGGAGTTCGAGGGACGTCATCGAGCTGAACGTGTGCTGAAATCGGAGGTGCCGTGCGTTCGGTACTTGATCGGTCGGATCGTGAAGACGTACGACTACATCAACCGCGTTGTGCTAACGCTTCCGCTTACGGTCTCACGAGTGCGTGGACACACCTCCCTCTCGTTGCTATGCATCACCATGATCTTGCGTGTGCGTAGGAATTTTTTGAAATTACTCGTTCCCCAACGATGGCATCCGAGCTTTGTTTTATGCATAGATGTCATATGCACGAGTAGAACACAAGTGAGTTGTGGGCGATATAAGTCATCTTGCTTACCGGCATGTCATACTTTGGTTGGCGGTATTGTTGGATGAAGCGGCCGGACCGACATTACGCCAGACGCTTACGCGAGACTGGTTCTACCGGCGTGCTTTGCACACGGTGGTTGGCAGGTGTCGGTTTCTCCAACTTTAGTTGAACTGAGTGTGGCTACGCCGGTCCTTGCGAAGGTTAAAACAGCACCAACTTGACAAACTATCGTTGTGGTTTTGATGCGTAGGTAAGAATGGTTCTTGCTAAGCCCATAGCAGCCACATAAAACTTGCAACAACAAAGTAGAGGACGTCTAACTTGTTTTTGCAGGGCATGTTGTGATATGATATGGTCAAGACATGATGCTAAATTTTATTGTATGAGATGATCATGTTTTGTAACCGAGTTATCGGCAACTGGTAGGAGCCATATGGTTGTCACTTTATTGTATGCAATGCAATCGCCCTGTAATGCTTTACTTTATCACTAAGCGGTAGCGATAGTCGTAGAAGCATAAGATTGGCATACGACAACAATGCTACGATGGAGATCAAGGTGTCGCGCCGGTGACAATGGTGATCATGGCAGTGCTTCGGAGATGGAGATCACAAGCACAAGATGATGATGGACATATCATATCACTTATATTGATTGCGTGTGATGTTTATCTTTTATGCATCTTATCTTGCTTTGATTGACGGTAGCATTATAAGATGATCCCTCACTAAATTATCAAAGTATAAGTGTTCTCCCGAGTATGCACCGTTGAGAAAGTTCTTCGGTGCTGAGACACCATGTGATGATCGGGTGTGATAGGCTCTACGTTCAAATACAACGGGTGCAAAACAGTTGCACACGCGGAATACTCGAGTTAAACTTGCGAGCCTAGCATATAACAGATATGGCCTCGGAACACGGAGACCGAAAGGTCGGCGTGAATCATATAGTAGATATGATCAACATAGTGATGTTCACCATTGAAACTACTGCATCTCATGTGATGATCGGACATGGTTTAGTTGATATGGATCACGTGATCACTTAGAAGATTAGAGGGATGTCTATCTAAGTGGGAGTTCTTAGGTAATATGATTAATTGAACTTAAATTTATCATGAACTTAAATTTATCATGAACTTAGTCCTGGTAGTATTAGCATATCTATGTTGTAGATCAATAGCTCGCGTTTTGCTCCCCTGTTTTATTTTGATATGTTCCTAGAGAAAACTAAGTTGAAAGATGTTAGTAGCAATGATGCAGACTTGGTCCGTGATCTGAGGATTAACCTCATTGCTGCATTGAAGTATTATGTCCTTGATGCACCGCTAGGTGACAGACCTATTGCAGGATCAGATGCAGACGTTATGAACGTTTGACAAAAGCTCGGTATGATGACTACTTGATAGTTTAGTGCACCATGCTTTACGGCTTAGAACCGGGACTTCAAAAATGTTTTGAACGCCACAGAGCATATAAGATGTTCTAAGAGTTGAAATTGGTATTTCATACTCATGCCCGTGTCGAGAGGTATGAGACCTCTGACAGTACTTTGCCTACAAGATGGCGGAGAATTGCTCAGCTAGTGAGCATGTGCTCAGAATGTCTGAGTACTACAATCACTTAAATCAAGTGGGAGTTAATCTTCCAGATAAGATAGTGATTGACAGAGTTCTCTAGTCACTATCACCAAGTTACTAGAACTTCGTGATGAACTATAATATGCAAGGGATAACGGAAATGATTCCCAAGCTCTTCGTGATGCTGAAATCGACGAAGGAAGAAATCAAGAAAAACATCAATGTTGATGGTTGACAAGACCACTAGTTTCAAGAAAAGGGCAAAGGGAAGAAGGGGAACTTCAAGAAGAACGGCAAGCGAGTTGCTGCTCAAGTGAAGAAGCCCAAGTCTGGACCTAAGCCTGAGACTGAGTGCTTCTACTGCAAAGGAACTGGTCACTGGAAGCGGAAATGCCCCAAGTATTTGGCGGATAAGAAGGATGGCAAAGTGAACAAAGGTATATTTGATATACATGTTATTGATGTGTACTTTACTAGTGTTTATAGCAACCCCTCGGTATTTGATACTAGTTCAGTTGCTAAGATTAGTAACTTGAAATGGGAGTTGCAGAATAAACAGAGACTAGTTAAGGGTGAAGTGACGATGTGTGTTGGAAGTGGTTCCAAGATTGATATGATCATCATCGCAGACTCCCTATACTTTCGGGATTAGTATTGAACCTAAATAAGTGTTATTTGGTGTTTGCGTTGAGCATGAATATGATTTGATCATGTTTATTGCAATACGGTTATTCATTTAAGTTAGAGAATGATTGTTGTTCTGTTTACATGAATAAAAACCTTCTATGGTCATACACACCAACGAAAATGGTTTGTTGGATCTCGATTGTAGTGATACACATATTCATAATATTGAAGCCAAAAGATGCAAAGTTAATAATGATAGTGCAACTTATTTGTGGCACTGCCGTTTAGGTCATATTGGTGTAAAGCGCATGAAGAAACCCCATGCTGATGGGATTTTGGAATCACTTGATTATGAATCACTTGATGCTTGCGAACCATGCCTTATGGCCAAGATGACTAAAACTCCGTTCTCCGGAACAATGGAGCAAGAAACTGGCTTATTGGAAATAATACATACTGATGTATGTGATCCGATGAGTGTTGAGGCTCGCGGCGTGTATCATTATTTTCTGACCTTCACAGATGATTTGAGCAGATATGGGTATATCTACTTGATGAAACATAAGTCTGAAACATTTGAAAAGTTCAAAAAATTTCAAAGTGAAGAGGAAAATCATCGTGACAAGAAAATAAAGTTTCTACGATCTGATCGCGGAGACAAATATTTGAGTTACGAGTTTGGTCTTCAATTAAAACAATGTGGAATAGTTTCACAAATTCGTGCCAGCTGGAACACCACAGCATAATGGTGTGTCCGAACGTCATAACCGTACTTTATTTGATATAGTGCAATCTATGATGTCTCTTACCGATTTACCACTATCGTTCTGGGGTTATGTATTAGAGACAGCTGCATTCACATTAAATAGGGCACCGTCTAATCCGTTGAGACGACACCTTATGAACTATGGTTTGGCAAGAAACCTAAGCTGTCGTTTCTTAAAGTTTGGGACTGCGATGCTTATGTGAAAAAGTTTCAACATGATAAGCTCGAACCCAAATCAGAGAAGTAAGTCTTCATAGGATACCCAAAGGAGACAGTTGGGTACACCTTCTATCACAGATCCGAAGGCAAGACATTCATTGCTAAGAATGGATCCTTTCTAGAGAAGGAGTTTCTCTCGAAAGAAGTGAGTGGGAGGAAAGTAGAACTTGATGAGGTAACTGTACCTGCTCCCTTATTGGAAAGTAGTTCATCACAGAAATCTGTTCCTGTGACTCCTACACCAATTAGTGAGGAAGCTAATGATGATGATCATGTAACTTCATATCAAGTTACTACCGAACCTCGTAAGTAAACCAGAGTAAGATCCGCACCAGAGTGGTACGGTAATGCTGTTCTGGAGGTCGTGTTACTTGACCATGACGAACCTACGAACTAAGAGGAAGCGATGATGAGCCCAAATTCCGCAAAATGGTTTAAGACCATAAAATCTAAGAGGGGATCCATGTATAAGAACAAAGTATGGACTTTGATTGACTTGCCCGATGATTGGTGAGCCATTGAGATTAAATGGATCTTCAAGAGGAAGATGGACGCTGATAGTAGTGTTACTATCTACAAAGCTAGAATTGTCGCAAAAGGTTTTCGACAAGGTCAAGGTGTTGACTACGATGAGAGTTTCTCACTCGTATCTATGCTTAAGCCTGTCTGAATCATGTTGGCAATTGCCGCATTTTATGAAATCTGAATGGATAAACAAAACTGCATTCCTTAATGGATTTCTTAAAGAAGAATTGTATATGATGCAGCCAGAAGGTTTTGTCGATCCTAAAGGTGCTAACAAAATGTGCAAGCTCCAGTGATCCATCTATGGACTGGTGCAAGCATCTCGGAGTTGGAATATACGCTTTGATGAGTTTATCAAAGCATATAGTTTTATACAGACTTGTGGTGAAGCCTATATTTACAAGAAAGTGAGTGGGAGCACTACACCATTTCTGATAAGTATATGTGAATGACATATTGTTGATCGGAAATAATGTAGAATTATTCTGCAAAGCATAAAGGAGTATTTGAAAGGAGTTTTTCAAAAAAAGACCTTCGTGAAGTTTCTTACATATTGAGCATAAAGATCTATAGAGATAGATCAAGACGCTTGATAAGTTTTTTCAATGAGTACATACCTTGACAAGATTTTGAAGTAGTTCAAAATGGAACAGTCAAAGAAATAGTTCTTGCCTGTGTTACAAGGTGTGAAATTGAGTAAGACACAAAGCCTGACCAGGGCAGAAGATAGAAAGAGAATGAAAGTCATACCCTATGCCTCAGCCATAGGTTCTACAAAGTATGCCATGCTGTGTACCAGATCTATTATATACCCTACCACTGAGTTTGGCAAGGGAGTACAATAGTGATCTAGGAGTAGATCACTGGACAGCGGTCAAAATTATCCTTAGTGGAATAAGGATATGTTTCTTGATTATGGAGGTGACAAAAGGTTCGTCGTAAAGGGTTACGTCGATGCAAGTTTTGACACCGATCCAGATGACTCTAAATCTAGATCTGGATACATATTGAAAGTGGGAGCTATTAGCTAGAGTAGCTCCGAGCAGAGCATTGTAGACATAGAATTTGCAAAATACTTACGGATCTGAATGTGACAGACCCGTTGACTAAAATTATCTCACAAGCAAACATGATCACACCTTAGTACTCTTCGGGTGTTAATCACATAGCGATGTGAACTAGATTACTGACTCTAGTAAACCCTTTGGGTGTTGGTCACATATCGATGTGAGCTATGGGTGTTAACCACATAAAGATGTGAACTATTGATGTTAAATCACATGGCGTTGTGATCTAGATTATTGACTCTAGTGCAAGTGGGAGACTGAAGGAAATATGCCCTAGAGGCAATAATAAAATTATTATTTATTTCCTTATTTCATGATAAATATTTATTATTCATGCTAGAATTGTATTAACCGGAAACATAATACTTGTGTGAATACATAGACAAATAGAGTGTCACTAGTATGCCTCTACTTGACTAGCTCGTTGATCAAAGATGGTTATGTTTCCTAGCCATAGACATGAGTTGTCATTTGATTAACGGGATCACATCATTAGGAGAATAATGTGATTGACTAGACCCATTCCGTTAGCTTAGCACTCGATCGTTTAGTATGTTGCTATTGCTTTTTTCATGACTTATACATGTTCCTATGACTATGAGATTATGCAACTCCGTTTATCGGAGGAACACTTTACTGTGCTACCAAACATCACTGGCGTAATCGGGTGATTATAAAGGTGCTCTGGTGTCTCGAAGGTACTTGTTGGGTTGGCGTATTTGAGATTAGGATTTGTCACTCCGATTGTCGGAGAGGTATCTCTGGGCCCTTTCGGTAATGCACATCACTTAAGCCTTGCAAGCATTGCAACTAATGAGTTAGTTGCGGGATGATGTATTATGGAGCGAGTAAAGAGACTTGCGATGTGAGATTGAACTAGGTATTGAGATACCGACGATCGAATCTCGGGCAAGTAACATACCGATAACAAAGGGAACAACGTATGTTGTTATGCGATCTGACCGATAAAGATCTTCATAGAATATGTAGGAGCCAATATGAGCATCCAGGTTCCGCTATTGGTTATTGACCGGAGACGTGTCTCGGTCATGTCTACATAGTTCTCGAACCCGTAGGGTCCGCACGCTTAAAGTTTCGATAACGGTTATATTATGAGTTTATGTGTTTTGATGTAACAAAGGGGTTCGGAGTCCTGGATGAGATCGGGGACATGACGAGGAGTCTCGAAATGGTCGAGACGTAAAGATCGATATATTGGACGACTATATTCGGACATCGGAAAGGTTCCAACTGATTCGGGTATTTTACGGAGTACCGGACAGTTACGGGAATTCGTATTGGGCCTTAATGGGCCATACGGGAAAGGAGAGAAAGGCCCCAAAGGGTGGCCGCACCCCTCCCCATGGACTAGTCCGAATTGGACTAGGGGGGGCGCCTTCCTTCCTTCTCCTTCTCCTTCCCTTCTCCTACTCCAACAAGGAAGGAGGAGTCCTACTCCCGGTGGGAGTAGGACTTCCCCTGGCGCCCTCCTCCTAGGCCAACCGCCTCCCCCCTTGCTCCTTTATATCACGAGGCGGGGGCACCCCAAAGACACAACAATTGATCGTTTGATCTTTTAGCCATGTGCGGTGCCCCCTCCACCATAGTCCACCTCGATATCTTGTGGCGGCGCTTAGGCGAAGCCTGCGTCGATAGAACATCATCGTCGTCACGCCGCCGTCGTCTTGTGAAACTCTCCCTCAACACTCTGCTGGATCGGAGTTCGAGGGGCGTCATCGAGCTGAGCGTGTGCTGAACTCGGAGGTGCCGTGCGTTTGGTACTTGATCGGTCGGATCGTGAAGGCGTCGACTACATCAACCGCGTTGTGCTAGCGCTTCGCTTACGGTCTCACGAGTGCGTGGGCACACTCTCCCCTCTCGTTGCTATGCATCACCATGATCTTGCGTGTGCGTAGGAATTTTTTTGAAATTACTACGTTCCCCAACAATCATGTCATTCCAAGCCTGATTGGCTACATCATTATCGTGCTAAATTTAACCGTGCTACCTGGTTCTTCTTCTCGGAGCACAAAATTCGACGGTGAGCTAATCTTACGTCGATCTTTCTCGTCATATCATTTCTCCTTGAACAGCAAACTTGATTTCAAGTTTGTGTCGTACCCATGGTTCCAATAACCTTTTGCTTCATCATTCCTTTGACTTGATGTCATCGCCGACCGATTACATTTTCATGAAACCTTTCGACAAATGTGTCGTGATCATAATCAACACTCTGATCGTTTCGAGGATATCAATCAAATTCATGATGGGAAATACCATCCTTGTCCCTCAATGATTGTGTTATCATCGAAAACATTCTTGCCTTCCCCAACACAAACTTGTTCATGTTATGGATGCAACTTGCTATCCAGCTTGTATGATGTTGTACCTTGAAGTATTACTGTCTTTTATGACAAGGGTGTTGTGAGGATTGCTCCACCTCTTAAGAATTCTTGGTATAGTGATACTTCTCACCATCACTATTCTTTCTTGGTCCTCGAGTTGATTCCTAATGGGGTACCAACAAGTGAACGGTGTTGTTTGGATTCTGCCCTTCTAGAAATCCTATTGCTTTGAAGTTAATGGCCGGTCATTCATTCTTAGACTATTGATTATTGAATCACCATTCTGATGTTGGTCGTGCAACCCAACCCATATTTCGGGCGCACCTTTCAACCAATGTTTAATTGTGGATGTTTTCCTCGAGCATATTTCATTATATCATTTGATCTGACAAATGTTATCCATTATCCACATAATTGTGGAGATCCATCTTTCTGGATATCTCGTTGAATTATCGCTGAGTCCATCAACCACCTCCTCATCCTCTCCTTGGCTTAAAGATGAAACCTTGTTCGGAACTCGCTTCCATAGTTCATTTCCCGAGAATCATATAATGTCATCTCGTCAATTGTGTTGCACCTATTCTTATCAAGCATCCTGAGTCTGAGGTATCATGGCACCAATCAGATCTGAATCTCGGTCAGACATGATGGTTGGAACATATTTCCAAGAGTTATAACATTGGTCTTTATATGACCCGGTAAAGTGATGTCATGCCTAGCACACCTGGCCGGAGGACCTATTGTTATAGTTTCCTTTTTAGCAAGGTTAGCCATTCTTCCATGAGGAAATTGTAAGACTTATTCTATAAGTCGTTCCTGATGAATCCTTTGTGTATCCAAAGTCCGATCTTTGCTTGAAGACCATGTCAATGCTATCCCGAAGCATGTATGTGGTACTCCGATTTTCAATAAGAGCATTTGAAGCAAAATGCTAAATTCTCTTTATCAATTGTTCAAACACCGTTGTTTGGGTAATGTCATGAACTTCCTCTTCCCTAACCTAAATGGTTTTCTACATTATATCATGTCATGGATATCATGCTCTGCTTGTCCTTGGGAAGGATATACCCCTGAAATATGTGTTTAAACACATTTTTCTTTCCATTGTTCTGATTAAATCTGATAGACATTTTTCCCTTTCCATTGGTTTGTTTAAACCCTTTCTATGATCTATATGATATAAGCAGTAATAATTCCCTGCTTGTGCAAACATCTCGGTGTACAACTCTGTCAATAAGAGCCTGTTACTATTGTTGATGACATTCCGGTAACCACCGATGGACGAGAACTTTGCCTATAATGTAGAAAACCAGGGAAAATGGTTCTCTTCGTCCCTCGCTCTTGGTACCAACGTTGTTGCCAACAAAACTGACAGGCTATCCTCTGACATACTTTTCTATCTTGACCGTGCAAATGTTAGCGCCTTCCTGCTTTTAACCCACATGTTGGGCCCATAACCCACAGTTCCACATGATCGAAACCTGACTCTCCTATACACCCCCTGTTTCCAAAGTTATTCCTCGCGCGTGGCCTCATATGTAATTCACGAGCCACCTTCCGAGATATCATCAATTCTGGTATCAGACACAAAACTTATTCCCATTGCTCTGGACCCCTTTTACACTTTGTTTCAGGCATCAAACGTTTGCCTACCCGCTTGAAACTTCTCATGGTACCTCTTACTTTGCTCTCGATATTTTCTTAAGTTTCAGTTTGAGAGTTACTTTCCGCCACCTTCCCCGATGTTAGCTACTAGATGGTCAACCTTGCAGAGGTCCGTTCTCCCGGAATACCCCCTTTATTCTTTCATAAGTACGATGGAGTTTCCGAAGAAAGGATGCCGACTTCATCTTGATGACCTGAAGCAGAGAAATGAAGACATCAACATAATGGATCGACCGCTTCGAGAAGAGCAACCAAGACCAAGAAGAATCATTAGAATTTCGTAACCTATTCTTCCCCCTTGCTCCCCTCTTAAATCTCAGGACGAGATTTCCTATAGTGGAGGAGAATTGTGACGCCCGGATAATTAAGCTACAGTAATCTCTGCTAATGATGCCACGTCACCTCTGTTACTGTTGCTAACCCTCGCATTAGATCAAAACGTTTCAAAATCAAATTATATTTTTGACAAGTTTTTCAAATATCAAAAAAAAAATGTTTTGAAAGTGACATAATTAAGTTTACTAAATTAGGTGCAACCTATGCATTTTTCCAAGACTATAATGTTTAGGAAATATGAGAAAACAAAAAAGAAAATAAAGAAAAAGGGAAAGAACAAAAACAGAAAATTAAACTAACAAAAAATGAAAAAGAGAACCCCCACTGGGCCAGTCGGCCCAGCTGCTAGCCAGGCCAGGCCCAACCGGTCGCCCCCTCACTCCCTTATCCCCCCACACCCAAAACCCTAAACCGTCGCCCCCACTTTCCCCCACTTGCTCTCTCCCTCTCCCCCACCACTCTCGATCCCATCTGGATCGGGGTGGAGAACAACCGCCCGACGCCATCACCGGAGGCTGATGTCTACTACACAACCTTCTTCTTGTAGACGTTGTTGGGCCTGCAAGTGCACAGGTTTGTAGGACAGTAGCAAATTTCCCTCAAGTGGATGACCTTATCAATCCGTAGGAGGCGTAGGATGAAGATGGTCTCTCTCAAACAACCCTGCAACCAAATAACAAAGAGTCTCTTGTGTCCCCAACACACCCAATACAATGGTAAATTGTATAGGTGCACTAGTTCGGCGAAGAGATGGTGATACAAGTGCAATATGGATGGTAGATATAGGTTTTTGTAATCTGAAAATATAAAAACAGCAAGGTAACTAATGGTAAAAGTGAGCGTAAACGGTATTGCAATGATAGGAAACAAGGCCTAGGGTTCATACTTTCGCTAGTGCAAGTTCTCTCAACAATAATAACATAGATAGATCATATAACAATCCCTCAACATGCAACAAAGAGTCACTCCAAAGCAACTAATAGCGGAGAACAAACGTAGAGATTATGGTAGGGTACGAAACCACCTCAAAGCTATTCTTTCGGATCAATCTATAAAAGAGTTCGTACTAGAATAACACCTTAAGACACAAATCAACCAAAACCCTAATGTCACCTAGATACTCCATTGTCACCTCAAGTATCCGCGGGCATGATTATACGATATGCATCACACAATCTCAGATTCATCCAACCAATATAAAAGTACTTCAAAGAGTGCCCCAAAGTTTCTACCAGAGAGTCAAGAACGTGTGCCAACCCCTATGCATAGGTTCATGGCGGAACCGCAAGTTGGTCACCAAAACATACATCAAGTGGCACATGATATCCCATTGTCACCACGGATAAGCACGACAAGACATACATCAAGTGTTCTCAAATAAAGACTCAATCCGATAAGATAACTTCAAAGGGGAAACTCAATTCATCACAAGAGAGTAGAGGGGAGAAGAAACATAAGATCCAACTATAATAGCAAAGCTCGCGATACATCAAGATCGTGTGAAGTTGAGAACACGAGAGAGAGATCAAACACATAGCTCTTTGGTACATACCCTCAGCCCGAGGGTGAACTACTCCCCCTCGTCATGGAGGCGTCGGGATGATGAAGATGGCCACGGATGAGGTTCCCCCCCCCGGCGAGTGCGGAACAGGTCAGATTGGTTTTGGTGGCTACTGAGAGGCTTGCGGCGGCGGAACTCCGATCTATCTTCTGCTCGGAAGTTTTAGGGTGCGTAGATATATATGGGTGAAAGAATGCGTTGGTGGAGCTACGGGGGCCCCATGAGGCAGGGGGCACGCCCAGGGGGGGCGCCCCCACCCTCGTGAGCACCTCCCATATCTTCGACATGGAGTCCAAGTCCATCGGTGGGTTTCCTTCCAAAATAACTTCTCCAGTTGATTTCGTTCGTTTGACTCCGTCGATATTCCTTTTCCTCGAAACTTTGAAATAGGCATAAAACAACAAATCTGGGCTGGGCCTCCGGTTAATAGGTTAGTCCCAAAAATAATATAAAAGTGGATAATAAAGCCCAATATTGCCTAAAATAGTAGATAATATAGCATGGAGCAATAAAAAATTATAGATCGTTGGAGCGTATCATTGGGAAACGTAGTAATTTCAAAAAATTCCTACGCACACGCAAGACCATGGTGATGGCATAGCGAGAGGGAGAGTGTACGTCCACGCCCTCGTGAGACCAGAAGCGAGCGTTATAACAACGCGGTTGATGTAGTCGACGTCTTCATGATCCGACCGATCCAAGTACCGAGCGTCACGGCACCTCCGTGTTCAAGACATCGTTCAGCTCGATGGCGATCCCCGCGGCGATCCAGAAAGCGTCGGGGATGAGTTCCGTCAAGACGACGGCGTGATGGCGATGATGATGCTCCACCGACGCGGGGCTTCGCCTAAGCTCATGACGATATGACTTCACCGGCGCAGGGCTTCGCCTAAGCTCATGACGATATGACCGAAGTGGAATATGGTGGAGGGGCACCGCACACGGCTAAGGAACGATCCAGTAGATCAACTTGTGTGTCATGGGGTGCCCCCTGCCTCGTATATAAAGGAGCAAGGGGTGCGGCCAGCCCTAGGGGAGGCGGCTGAGGAGTCCTACTCCCACGGGAGTAGGACTCCCCCCTTTCCTAGTTGGATTAGGATTGGGGAAGGGGAAGAGGAAGGGCGCCCCCTCTCCTTGTCCTATTCGGACTAGAGGGGGGGGGCGCGCCTGCCTGGCGGCCCTTTCCTCTTCTCCCTATGGCCCATCAAGGCCCATAGACTCCCCGGGGGGTTCCGGTAACCCCCCGGTGTTCCGGTAACTTCCTGTTTTCATTCGGAACCTTTCTGAAGTCCAAACATAGGCTTCCAATATATCAATCTTTATGTCTCGACCATTTTGAGACTCCTCGTCATGTCTGTGATCATATCCGGGACTCCGAACAACCTTCGGTACATCAATACTTATAAACTCATAATGAACTGTCATCGAAATGTTAAGCGTGCGGACCCTACTGGTTCGAGAAGTATGTAGACATGACCTAGAACCATTCTCGGTCAATAACCAATAGCGGAACCTGGATTCCCATATTGGTTCCTACATATTCGACGAAGATCTTTATCGGTCAAACCGCATAACGACATACGTTGTTCCCTTTGTCATCGGTATGTTACTTACCTGAGATTCGATCGTCGGTATCCAATACCTAGTTCAATCTCGTTACCGTAAGTCTCTTTACTTGTTCCGTAATATATCATCTCACAACTAACTCATTAGTTGCAATGCTTGCAAGGCTTATGTGATGTGTATTACCGAGAAGGCCAGAGATACCTCTCAGGCAATCGGAGTGACAAAACCTAATCTCGATTCATGCCAACTCAACATATACTTTTGGAGACACCTGAGAGTACCTTTATAATCACCCGATTCGTTGTGACGTTTGGTAGCACACAAAGTGTTCCTCCGATGGCGGAGTTGCATAATCTCATAGTTTCGGGAACTTTGTATAAGTCATGAAGAAAGCATAAGCAACATACTAAGCGATCAAGTGCTAAGCTAACGGAATGGGTCAAGTCAATCACATCATTCTCCTAATGATGTGATCTAGATTAATCAAATGACAACTCATGTCTATGGTTAGGAAACATAACCATCTTTGATTTAACGAGCTAGTAAAGTAGAGGCATACTAGTGACACTCTGTTTGTCTATGTATTCACACATGTATTATGTTTCCGGTTAATACAATTCTAGCATGAATAATAAAAATTTATCATGATATAAGGAAATAAATAATAACTTTATTATCGCCTCTAGGGCATATTTCCTTGATCTCCCACTTGCACTAGAGTCAATAATCTAGATTACGGTAATGATTCTAACACCCATGGAGTCTTGGTGCTGATCATGTTTTGCTCGTGGAAGAGGCTTAGTCAGCGGTGCGCAACATTCAGATCCGTATGTATCTTGCAAATCTCTATGTCTCCCACTTGGACTTGGTCCCGAATGGAATTAGGCGTCTCTTGATATGCTTGGTCCTCTTGTGAAATCTGGATTCCTTTGCCAAGGCAATTGCACCGATATTGTCACGAAGATCTTCATTGGTCCCGATGCACTAGGTATGACACCTAGATCGAAATGAACTCTTTCATCCAGACTCCTTCATTTCTTTGCTCAAGCAGCTATGTACTCCGCTTCACATGTAGATCCCGCCACGGCGCTTTGTTTAGAACTGCACCAACCGACAGCTCCACCGTTTAATAAAAATCGTATCCGGTTTGTGATTTAGAATTGTCCGGATCGGTGTCAAAGCTTGCATCGGCGTAACCATTTACGATTAGCTCTTTGTCACCTCCATATCGAGAAACATATCCTTAGTCCTTTTCGGTATTTCGGGATGTTCTTGACCGCTGTCGATGATCCACTCTGGATTACTTTGGTACCTTCCTGCCAAGCTTATTGCTAAGCACACGTCAGGTCTGGTACACAGCATTGCATACATGATAGAGCCTATGGCTGAAGCATAGGAACATTTTCATTTTCTCTCTATCTTCTGCGTGGTCGGGCATTGAGTCGACTCAATTTCAAACCTTGTAACACAGGTAAAAGACCTTTCTTTGCTCGATCCATTTTGAACTTTTTCAAAACTTTATCAAGGTATGTGCTTTGTGAAAGTCAATTAAGCGTCTTGATCTATCTCTATAGATCTTAATGCCCAATATGTAAGCAGCTTCACGAGGTCTTTCATTGAAAAACTTTTATTCAAGTATCCTTTTATGCTATCCAGAAATTCTATATCATTTCCAACTAACAATATA